>CM023199.3:29444071-29596909 GCA_004115045.4 Sinella curviseta | reverse complement strand
ATGTACATGAAAACTTTGTTTTAACTGAATTGACTTGCATGAGGCTGTTCAGCAAATTTTACTACATGGCGAATTAGTTTAATAACAAGAATAGAACCTTCGATGTAGAAGCGCATGCGCCCTTGAACTTTTTAGTAGAAAGTTCGCTTGTGCAATGGAGACTATATTTAGGAATAACCGGGCTATAAAACCTTGCAATGCATTGACCGTGCCATAGTTGTTAAGTGAATAATAATAATGCTTTCAATAATAAAACACGTGGAGGGTGAGGTTTAATTTATTTTCCAAAATTTAGGTACGGCCCTCTTTCACGACCATTTCCATTTAGAACCACTATTTCTCAAAACGGAACGTGTTTTCACAAAAAAATTTTAAAGTTCTGATTTTTTGCATACGTAATTGGGACCCCTAAAGATGTCCCACTAAGGGAGTGGTACCCCTCCGAACCCTTTGTATAAGCAGACATGGGGACATTTACGATTTCAAAAATTCAAAAAGTTTGTGCGCTCTGGACGCCACAGTTATTGAGCAAATGAGCTGAAAATTGGCATGCATATGCACAACAAGAATCAAAAATAGGGTCAGGTTTGCGTTTTTTGAAATTTTGAAATTTAAAAAAGTTTTGGTGCGAAAACTTCATAATTTGAAATCTCGTTATTAAATTCAAACTCTAACACCAGATTTGGATTCCACGGAACAGAAACCCATAAAATAGAATTTGTCTGTCAACTTTGTGCAAATAGCCGTCCTAACAATTCAAATAAAAAGCGGGAAAATATGAAAAAGTGCGTTTTCTCGAAAAGTAAAAAGTATTTTTAAAAATCTGATGGCAGATTCGGATTCTACATCAAACATTACGTAATGGTCATTTTTGAAACATTTTTGTTGGCCGATACTAAATAGATACAAATTGAATTTTAAAATTTTTAATTTCGGCCTCGGCATATTGTTATCATTTCGAAATTCGTTAACATAAAAATTTACCATTACGTAATGTTTGATGTAGAATCCGAATCTGCCATCATATTTTAAAAATAATTTTTACTTTTCGAGAAAACGCACTTTTTCATATTTTCCCGCTTTTTATTTGAATTTTTAGGACGGCTGTTTGCACAAAGTTGACAGACAAATTCTATTTTATGGGTTTCTGGTGCGTAGAATCCATATCTGGTGTTAGATTTTGAATTTAATAACGAGATTTCAAATTATGAAGTTTTCGCACCAAAACTTTTTTAAATTTCAAAATTTCAAAAAACGCAAACATGACCCTATTTTTGATTCTTTTTGTGCATATGCATGTCAATTTTCAGCTCATTTGCTCAATAACTGTGGCGTCCAGAGCGCACAAACTTTTTGAATTTTTGAAATCGTAAATGTCCCCATGTCTGCTTATACAAAGGGTTCGGAGGGGTACCACTCCCTTAGTGGGACATCTTTAGGGGTCCCAATTACGTATGCAAAAAATCAGAACTTTAAAATTTTTTTGTGAAAACACGTTCCGTTTTGAGAAATAGTGGTTCTTTATCTACATAAATATACAAATGTATACATATTTCCGGCAATATTTTGGAGACTTCATTGTCACTACTATCCACTTGCAGCTTATGTTTGCATCCACGAATTCCTGGATAAGGTGCATAAAAATTTCAGGGGTCTGTGAGGTACTACGATCATGCGAGGAATGTAAATTGCCCACAGTGCTATACGTAAAGCGCTGTGGTAGAACCGACTGGTGATACAGAAACTCGGTTAAGACGGTTAACGGTACGCTTAAGTGAGGACATGACGATGAAAGCACGAAATGGTAATTAATTTCCGCAGATTGTGGGAAGCATGCTATATCATTGGAATATAAAAACTAGAAGAAGGTAAGGTTCAATATATTATCCGGAAAATTTGTTGTTTTGGTCCTGTTTGACGTGCAGAATTTCACATTATATCCTTCACTTGAACTTCAAGTTTCCACCAATCCAGTCCGCTTTAATGCGATGCGTATTGCAAATATCTACAACTTATAGCCACGTCAGTACAGAAAATTGCCACACACACACATAAATTTACAATAAATAAATAAGTAACATACAGCTTTCAAATACATTTTTTATTACATTTAATTTCTAACAATGTTAGCAAGACATCTAAATTTATTCCGGAAGATTTGCCGTTTAGCAGAGTCCTTGGGAAGCGCACTAGTTAGGTGGGATGAACAAAAATCCCGACTAGTCATACGCAAAAATTTCGTACTTGCTAAGAAAAAACTGGAAATAAAATCCTTGCTCCATGCTATATTCACTTGCATGCTCATTGTTGGTGGGTTAATTAAATTTTCGCTAAATGCCTCCGGTAGCTCCAATAATTCGATGGACAAATTTCTATTTGGATTGCCCATTCTATTTAATCTTTCCGGAGTAGCTGTAATTAAAATTTGCAAAGACAACGCTTCGGAAATATGCTTGTATGTTAACGGGCTGCTTGAATTTCTGTACCTCATTCCCCATACGAATATTCAGCGGCGGCGGAATACATCTTGCTTAACTTACCTGAATGTAACATTTTCGTACTTTTGTTACTTCACCATTATCTTGATTCCGATACCTTTCGTCTATTGCCTATACTGGATGAACCCCTGCCGCGCTAGCGTTATAGGTTACTGGATTTTACCTGAGTGTTACTGTTCAAATCTGGATAACCAGCACGGATTCTTTTGGATATTCATATCCGGTTCCTGCCGTGTAACATTGAAGATGTTCGTGTTTTTCGTAAACCACTGGACATTGTCTTTCGGCTTGAACTGTGTCTGTCTGATCGCTTGCGGGGTAATGGTGCTTGGAACAATCACCATGCGCGAGTATCTGGAAATGTAAGTATTCGACGCCATCCAAGCTGAAATTAGGTAGGCACATCATTTTTACTATGACTTTATTCCCGTCTTCAGATTCGTGGAGATATCTATCGAGCGACAACTGCCAGCCTTTGACATCACTTCGCAAACGTATCGAACGTTGCAGGTGCTCGCCATTCTCATGAATCAAATCATTCACAAGGTACTGGCAACCTTAGCTGTGGCCGCGGTGACCATGTTGTCGTTGAGTACTACTCTGATAGTCAAGGTGTCACTCAGTTGGGACAATGCTGTGGATATGGGCATGTTCGCAAACATGGCATTGAATTGCAGTCTGTTTGTAATGGTTCTGCTTGGAGGAATGTCCCAGGTCTATGTGCAGTCCAGGACAAGTTTCAGTATGATAAATGCGCATTTGACAGCTACTAACTTTGAAGGAAGTAGAAAGGATCTTAAGATACTGAAGAGGTTCTTGCGGAGCTGCTCTCACATAAAAGTTCAATTTGGGTCTATAAATTTCATTGATAGATTGACGCCTCTGAATTGCATTGACTTTGCCAATGAGCTTACGGTACAACTATTGCTGGTATCCAAGTAGAGTGTAGTTAGTGGATATTACTTAAGATGGTTCAGTACGATTCGTTCGTTAATAATATTGATTGGAACGTGTAGGTTCCACTGCACATTTGTGAGTCATAGTAGTTATATTAAGGCCATGTTTCTTGTTGAATATTGTTCCGAGTATATGACGTCAAGAATTAACCACACAACCCAATCCTCCTTTTCGTTGTTGTAGTTGTCCGATATTCCTTCTCCTAGAGAGAATTACGCGAAAAACGTTATTTCTTAAACAACGCCTCTCTTAAACTATTACTGATAAAGGAATCGTAACTTCGTGGTATAGATATACGTATGTATATGCAACTACATGTTGTAATTAATATTATATTAATGTAGATATATTCGAAGTTATGTGGATAGATGTCGTATGACGATATGGATTAATAATTAGCCTTCAGTAATAGTGCTAATAGGTAGATCCATAGGCGGTACCCATGTACTCGTTACTTGAAATAAAAACTGAAAATGAAAATAATTAGTAAAGTATTACTTAAATATTCTATTGAGCGTTTATTTTGTGGACACGCATGTTTCCCATTAGCCGCAGTATATTCAACGCCCTCGGCTGCGTGATAGTAGATATATGCCAAGAAAAAATGTTCTGAAACTGACGCTGATGAAATAACACGGTACATAAATTAATTATCGCAACTAATTGAGAAATCAAAAAGTTACAATTGTCGCTTGAAAATTGTCTCCTGGTCATTTTTACTCAAATCATTCATTTTTGGTTGCACTTGCGCCATAAAAGTTTGCTATCTTCCCCTATTGTGGATTTCAGTTTGCGTCCATAGCCCTCACACACACATAATAACACACAAAGTTATCAACACAAATAGGATCGTTTAATACGGATAATTCTTCCAAAGTAATTTCTTGATTTCTCACCATCGCCCGGACTATGATTTAGTCATGTAGGAATCTCCATGAAAACCATCTTAGGTAGTAACAGTCACGCTGCATAGTATCATCATCATATCACCCTTTATCTAACCTACCGATATCCGAGACGATAGTTAAATAATCTATAATCAGCCACATCCGAATCATGTCGAAGTTGGTTTCCATATATTGAAAGCAAAGTTGGAGAATTACAGATAGATAATATTTCATTCGTGCATTACAAAATCATCACTTCGGTACAAATTTATCATATGATGGTTCACTGAAAAAATGAACTTTTGACACGTAAATGATTATTTTTAACATACATTTAGTTTTAAAGTTATGGTAAACGACTTAATTATTTACACGAAGAAAAAATGTGCAGTTTTCATTTATTATCTACCACACTAACGTTCTGGGTGTTTCCATTCTCCTTCACCAGGATATGAACGAACGACGACTACGAAAGTTGCGTTACAGCGTTAGTATCAAATTTGCTTGGTTATATTTATCGAAAAATGTTCTAGATTTCTAGACTTACAAGGATTTACCCCATTTTACAATATATGATATTTGCTTGATATGTCTCCTCTAAACGACAAGAGGATACCAGCGCGTAATTTATACTCAAGTGTAGTTTATACGGATGAGCAAGTATTGCGCTCCAATTTTTGAGTACCTTTGGAAATAATGAAAATCTGCTGCAATGTAAAATTCAGTATTACCATTCCAACATTCTTAGATTTGTTCAGGCGCTCCATTCGCTCTCCTTTAAAATGTATAATATGTAACGAGACTACATTATATTCACCTTGAAAGTTCTTTTAAAAATCTAGTCAGTGAGTCAGTCTTGGGCAAACATTGTAAGAGAATATTCAGATTTTCCAAATCATCGAACCGGACCAATTGTAATTAGAGTAACCCACTGAAATCCCTGCCACTGAGACACACGCTCCCAACATTTCTATTTAATCACATCTTGTTCACTCTGACAAACCCCAAAATACTTGATAATGTTCAAATTGCACTCAGTGTTATGTAAACACTTTTTAATTTCAACTTTTAAAAATTGAACGCCGTTATACTTATAGGATTTTCTGGGAGACGATTCAGTGACCGAATTCCAATTCCTATCTTCACCATTGACCCTGCAATTTTGCATCACTGAATTTCAATATGAATAGTTTCTACATCAACGTACTCTTGGTGCATCTATATTTTTCGCAAAACCGTGGAATACCGGCGAACAGTTTCGCGATTCTACAGAATCAACAGACTGGAACAAAGACCAGCCTACTTAGATTACTTCTACAATTTGGAAATAAAGGATAAACGATCCATTTACCCAGAGAACCCCCTTTGACGAGCCCCTTTAAGTCTTCACTCAACGTTACCTTTCTCCACAAATCTCACTTTAGTTTCAGAGTTTCAAAAGATTTTTGTTCCCCTTAGGTTCACCACAACACGTTTCGTCTATGTTGTCAACAATCCGCAAGGACTAATCGAAAATATAGAAACAAATGGCTTGCCGCTTCGGGATATATCAACAAATATATTTTCTAAAACCTAGAAAGTCGTTCGAGACACCCACGAAATACTACGGGCATAAAGTTGCACCACATTTCATTTCGGCTTCTGTCCAAATGACGGCTGGAAAACAAGAGGCGAATAGCTTTGCAGTCGAACTTCCTGCCGTCTTTCATAGCTCGAAACTTATTGCAGCTGTGCAAATTCTTCAGACTCTTAGTCGTGGTTCTCAAAACATAAAAAGTGAGGAAATATTTGTTGGCTGCTTCACGTGTCAAAAGTTTGCTCTGCTTTCTCTGCTGAACCTAGACGGACACGGACAGACCGAAAGGAAGACCAGAATAGGACTTTTGGTTAAACATCCGGCAGAACTGCCTCTCACATTACAATGCATACTAAAAACATGGAATGAGATGGATGGATATGGAAAGTTGAATAATTTTGGTATGGGAGCAGATGGATTGGCTGATGGATCCCATGACTCTACCAAAGGCCTCCTCACCGCTCAATATAATGTACGCCTTAAGTATTCAGAAGAAGAATGCATGAAAGAGATATTCCTGGACTGGCAAAATCTAACTAGCGCCGCATCCAGTTTCCTGTTTTTAACACTTGTCAATCAAAATGGTGGCAAATTCACAATCAAGTTGTCGGGAAACCGAATAGGCTTCAGAAATCATGTAATTCAGCACGGAGTAAAGTATGATAGCGTCCACATCACAGTGGTCTTGGGCATTGCAGAGTGTCAAGGGCCAACCGAAGCCGATATCTTTGACGTTATAATCACCCCATTTTCCTGGTTATCATGGATTGCATTGATTACCACGGTTTTACTCGCGTCACTTCTAATTCGAACCACAACAGGTGAGGCGAGGAACGGACACTGGCTCTATTGGATGATGGCAGTATCTTTGGAGCAGGGCGATGGTGATTTGCGTGGTAGGCAGCCGTGGAAGAGCCTTCTTCTCACTCTCCGCTGGATGATGGGTACCTTGATCTTGAGAAAGTTCTACACGTCCGTCCTGACTACACTGATGACATGAATGGGTCGTGATTCGATGGAACAACTGGCGGCACTCCGGGAAGTGAAGGAAAATGTCAGCTTTCAACATGTGGGAAATTTGTACACATACAGCAGTATGGTTGTGGATGGAACATATAGACGCGTAGTTGATAAAGCTAAAGCTAATCAGGTGGAAAATGTTAAACTTCAGGACATCTTCGTTGCATTGGTGCTGTATATCAGGTTAATAATATTTGCCTTTTTGTACAAATTGTCGAGTCTTTGTTAATTAAACTGAGAAAATATATTTGTGCAAATTATTATTTTCTTTAAATTATTGGTTAAAGGACCTTACAACTTTTTTCATTCGGGTGGGCCACAAATTTATTTAGTATTACCTTTTACTGCAGGTTTGATATTACCTTTCACTATAGGATTGGTTCTTTTTTTAACTTACTTTGTTTCTTTAACATGCTGCTTTCTACCGACTATATGTAGGTAGATCACAGCCATGCGCAGCAATATGTGTGCTCGTGCAACAGTGCAGTTTACTCGCTACCTTAGTAGCTCTCAATCGGTGGTAACACTTAACTGTCCGCGATCAGAAACGGACAATATGACAACATTTATATTTATGCACCATGGATTTGCATGTATTTAAATGACATCTTAGACCACCCAAAACTGCACTTGCGCAAACGTTTAGCGACTAGTGCCCAGCAAGACTTTTGCTCTACTAACGATAAGCTTTCGATTGATACCCACTTCGTAACTGTCCGCCACGTGGCCCAGATCCCATAAGCAGGTTGTAAGGTCCTTTTCATGTTTCTAATATATTGTTCTAACATTGTAAACTCTGGTATTTCTAACAGAATTTTCACAACTCGCAAGAAACAGGAAAATATTCAATTTGCAAAGGTAAACACTAGTACAATGGGATTTATGTATTTCGGCAAAATTTGAGCTCATTTTTCATTTTATGTAGTCAGGTCAGTAGGCAAGAAATCTAGATTGTGGGGTTAATTGTCTCCTCCCATGAAGCAAAAAATAAAACCGTATACGGTATTGTAATTATTTGTACATGGTATCAATCAATCAATTTAATAACTTATCACTCTATAAATAAAAGAAATAATACCTACTCGCCTACTCTGATCAGCAGCGAATCAGAAAGGTGAAATTGATGATTAATTTATTTACCTGTTCGCATTTTGATGTTGCTGTCAGGATGGATACTTCCTACTCATTTAACTGTCCAATGTGCAGAGGAGATTATTTTGCAAAGACAGAGTGGCACAAACATTTGAGCAGTGAAAGTCATCAGTCACTGGCGAGGAATGCGTGGGGGTCATCGGTTGTGAAGAGTTAGACTCTGGTCATCCACACGAGCATCCCAATGATATCCGGAGGCGCAGGAGGAAGTGTAGAAAGCGGATTTGCTTACGAGGTTGTCAAATTTTTCTCCAGGGATCCAGCGTCGATGGTCACAGGCTTTATTTGTATGTAGGATCGTCCCACAACTGCATGTTCCCTGTCGTAAATAATTGATATGAGAACGGATAATACAAGTGTAGTTTCATTTGATTCCTTGTCCACAGTCAAGGAATGCTTCGAATAGAAAATTATGTTAGAAGAATTCGAAATACTTTTCTTTTGTAAATAGCGTCGTTTTGGTAAAATATTGGCAATTGTGGTTACATTACGTAATTTGTATGCCCGCCCGAATGACGTTTTGTTCAGTATCGCTGTCGTCGCATACACAATCAAGAACGATCCCACCCCCTTCAGTTATACCCAGCTTTAAATATTCACTTACAACTGTTTCCTTGCAGCACAATTCATGTCTCAAGAGCAAATCATTTTGGATCAAATGACGCAATGCCTTGGTAAGTGTTCAATAGTGTGCAATGTATTTATTCGAAAACATTTCTGTCAGTTCTCACAAGAAAGGAAGGACAATTGTATAATTAACAGAACTACGTAATAAGTAATTATCTGACAGAAATTTGTGTATTTCGCTGCCTTTATGCGGAAGTATGGGGTGTTGAAAACGTTAGTTTTTTGGAATCTCAACGCAGTTCCAATATGAGCATTAAGCGACGATGCCTTGCTGTTAATTAACCATGTGACTTTTTCTCTGGTGCTGATCTTATTACAAGTATTTTGGGACACCTTAGAAATGGTCGTTCTAATTTCTGCTCTTGATGAAGCTACATATAACGTACAATAGCTGAAATGGGCCCAGTCGACATTTTTAAATAATGATTTTGCTGGACTTGGATTGATTTCATGACCGATAATTGTCACAGTGACAATAAAAACATACGCGAAGAAGCGGATGAGCGTCATAGTCGTGTTGTTTTCAGTTTGTTGACGTCGATCTTTCAATCTAATGATGGAAGGATGATGATCATACATATGACATGTCATATTGAAGATTATTAAATAATAATACCTAAATCGCAACTCGCAATATCGCAAATATTTGATACATCAGGATGTTATTTTTGTTTCGCATTGGTCCTTCGTGAATTAGTGTTAAATCATTTGCTGTAGGAAGTATGGGCCAAGATAGGGTTTCTGGATTTGCAACTCTCGCAATTGTACAAGAATTGATCAACAGAAATAAAATGAGCCAGCATGATATAGACTGCTATAGATGTAGAGCCAGACTATTTGCTTACATATAAGAAGATTATGGGTTCCCAACTTAGTGCTGGAACTCGCCCCTTTCTAAATAGTTCTACAAACTTCGAAAATTTCATACTATTAGTCAAACATTCCTTTACTGAAATTTGTTGTGTGGATTAGTAGCATATAAGGGGCATATAGCATAGCATCTCATATTGAGAAGGGCAACTGATATTATATTCATATATGGGTCCTTTCGAGCGAAAATGTACCTTCGTCGGTGGAAAAGAGATACCGTATTTTCTCAAATAATACCAACAGCTGATAACTGTACCATGCATTTTCTTACGGCACAGTTATCAGCTGTTGATATTATTTGAGAAAATACGGTATTTCTTTTCCACCGACGAAGGTACATTTTCGCTCGAAAGGATCCATATATATAATTAACAAATTTTCATGTTTCAATGCTTTTACCTTATTTGAAAACCCATTTATCAAGTGGCCGGCCAATGTTGTTGTTGAAGATGAAACAATATACAAGCTGAAAACCACCAATCCAAATACTCGGATAAAAAAATTTAAATTATCGTTCAACTTCACATACTATTCAACTGTCTCAGGATCTCAGCTTTCGGTATTAAATTCAGCTTCCCATGCAATGTATCTCACTTCTGTAATATTTTGCTCACTTCAAGCGTTCACTCAGAGCGCAATGTTCCAGCAAGTATCCAGATAACAAAATTTTCAACTTTCCAAATCATCGAACCGGTCCGATTTATAATTAAAATAAGCATTTCAAATCCCAATTGAAGCCAAGCACTCCGCAGTTAGTCAATGTATTTCGTATTCGCCGTGCTGAACATTTAAGTAAAAAGCACTTGGCTTCAGACTATTGTCATCTGGGCCAAGGAAACATGAATATCTCCACGTTTCTTGAGAGACAAAATTGTGCTTTAGAATTACATGTTGGACTACATTCTCTACTAGGTGAAGCAGAAAAGTTTATACGTATTTCTTATACGTACGTATTGACCGACTCATGAAACAATTTTATTCACTTCTTTACAAGCAATATCATGCTTACCTATAATGATACTTTACTACTTGTTTTTGTTTCTATATTTTTCGGAGAACACTGCGCTCCTTACGCACGGTTACCCGATTCCACTTATGTCTGACCTACAACCGGGTAAAAATGGAGGTTTATTAAATCTGATCTCACTACTTGGTAGTGAAGAATGTACGATCCATTTACCCAATGAATCGCCAGAAGCAAGCTTACTGGCATATAGACTCATATTTCCCAATCGTGATTTAATTGCTGCATCATGCGCTCATTGTCTTTTCCTTCACTCTACGCTCCCATTCTCCATTAACCTTACCTTGGTTTCAAGTTTCCAAAAGATTTTTAGTCCCATTAGGTTCACTAAAGTGTGTGTCGTCTATGTTTTCGAAGTTTATCAAGGCTTAAACGCAAATCTGGAAACAAGTGCATCACCGTATTGGGATATAACATCCCATATATTTTCTCGGTCCTGGAAGAGCGTTAAGGATATGGACACAATGTACGGATATAGAGTTGCACCAGATTTTATTTTCGCTTCAGTGGCATTACCGATGGGATCATATGAAGTACAGAATTTTGCAGTTGAACTTCCCGCCGTTTATCATAATTCAAAGCTAATCGTTGCCCTTCAGAATCTTCAACTCTCCAACGACGGTTCTCAAATTATCAAAAGTCAAGAAATTCTAGTAAGCTGCTTTACTTGTGAAAAGCTTCACCTACTTTCCCAGTTCAAAATACAGGGCGGCGGTCAAATAGAACGAAAGTCTAGAATTGGATCTCTTGTTAAACTACCAGAAAAAACGCCTCTATCGATTCCGAACATCTTGAAGACTTGGAAAAAGTTTAATAGATTTGGAAAGTTAAATGATTTTGGAGGCATGCCCTATGGAAATACTGGTGGATCGAAGGACTGCACCAAAGCCCTACTTACTGCCCATTATGATATACAAGAGAGGCACTCCGAGGAAAATTGCATTCGAAAAATATTTTACGACTGGCAAAACGCGACTGGATTCGCATCCAGTTTCTTATATCGTGCGCTCTTAAATCAAGTCGCGAGTGATTTCACGAAGAAGAATGGAAACCAAATTGGCTTGCGATCTCGCGCAATTCCGCACGGAGTAAAGTATGATAGCTTACGTTTCGCTGTGGTTCTGGGTATCAAAGAATGTCAAAGCCCTAACGGATCGGACGTCCTGGACGTAATCATTACGCCATTCACATGGATGTCTTGGATTGCACTGATCACGTCCGTTTTGATTGCATCAATTCTGATTCGAAACACAACCGGAATGAATAATGGACATTGGCTCTATTGGATGATGTCGGTTTCTCTGGAACAGGGTGATGGGGATTTACGGGGCAGACAACCATGGAAAAGCCTTCTCCTCATGCTCGGTTGGATGATGGGCACCTTGATATTGCGCAACTTTTACACATCCGTACTCACAACATTGATGACATTGACACGGGAACCGCAGAATATACCGGAGACGGTGCAGGAGCTCTTTAATTCTTCAACTCTCGAAATCAATTCTCTCTCGGTAATTTCTGAATATCATTTCACGCAAGCTTTAAAGGAGGAATTGGATGTTTTTAACGCAAGCAGTTTAGAAAATGGTCATAAATTAAGCGAATCCACACTCGGCAATATTTCGATTCAAATAGTTAATAGGGTTAAGGTATTTGCAATTGAATATAGGGTAGCCGGTATTGTACATAAGGTGGGAAATGGGATGATATTGCCGTATAAGCCATATGATAAGATTGTGTTTATCAATGACCAAATCACCGTTCCACCAAAAAATGTGTCAACTTCGGAAAGGTTTGTACTGCTCTACGCAAAAATTGGAATGGGTAAAGCGTTCAGTCCGAGAATTGTTAAACCAATGCTGGACATATTTGGAGGGAGGAAGTTGATGGAAAACGTAAATCAGCCGGGATTTCTGAGCAAGTCAATAATGTGGGGTTCATTCAAGAAATATTTTTTTCTTGATAAGGTTGTCTATTTGATCGCAGCTTTGACGCAGAGTGGAATTTCGGAAAAGTTTAGAAAGGGTCGCGATTCGATGGAACAACTAGCTGCTCTTCGAGAAGTTCAGGGAAACGGCAGCTTTACAGATGTGGCTAACTTGTACACATACAGCAGCATGGTTGTAGATGGAATGTATAGACGGGTAGTTGATAATGATAAAGCTAACCAAGTGGAAAATGTTAAAATTCAGGATATCTTGGTGGCATTGGTGCTGTATATTCGCTTAATTATATTTTGTCTTTTTGTGCAAATTGTTGAGTCCTTGTTGATAAAACTGAGAAAGTATATGTGTGCAAATTGTAATGTTGAAAAATTAATATTTTCATTTGCCTGTTTCCCATGTAAGATCTAAGAGGTTACTAACATCTTGTTTTAAAATTGCAAACGCTACTGGTATTTCTGTCTCAAGTTTCATAACTCGCAAGGAAAAGGAAAGTAAACACGTTGTAATAAAATAAACACTAGTGAGATATGGTTATGAATTTTATGTATTCAAGTCATTAGTCATTAGGGGATAAACGTAAATATTGGGTTTAATTATCTCATCCATTAAAGCAAAAAATAAAATACAATGTACATATGCAATAATTAATGTACTTATTTGTACATGAAGGAATCAATCAATCAATTTAATTTAATCAATCTACAGCAAATATTTGCGAAACCGGAAGATCTTTTCCGTGACTTCTTTGAAGCAAAATCTATTTACTACGAATGCATAGCACCTGTCAAGGTAGACTCACTGGTAAAGTTTGATGACCCAATGTCCATCTGTATTCGGGTCAGAGGTCAAAACGTCATCAAAAGTGTGTTCGATGGATCCGTCCTACAGCTAACAGGATTAAAGATGGAGTATTATTTAGAAGAATATTACGCAAGTAGAACTTTATTTACTTTTTCAAAACTTTCAAAATCCTGTCTTTAAAATCGATTTTCTCATATTGCCAGATACCTAAGTTCATCCAACTCAAACAGGTCGATAGACGTAATAAGGGGCAAAGTGAGAAAAATGATTTTTAATACCGGATTTTGAAAATTATGAAATATGTAGCTGTAAAAACTAGAACGGGTGTAAACCCGAAATAAAAAACTACCGGAAACGTGTTGTGTGTGAAATTGAGACATTTGACACTCAGTTCACCTTCCCAAGCACTAATCTTTAATTTTTCGATCAATTTCCGACATAATATATTTGGGCCCTTTCATGAACCCGAGGGTCATGGAGCCACCACTCCGACAGTTGGCCGAATTCACCCATGGTGTGATGACAAGAAATGATCAGCTTAAAATTCTCTATCCGATATGCGAATATAATTTTTTTGCCCATAAGGAAGTATGGGGGACCTTACCCCCCACCATTCCCTTGGGGGTAGGGCCAGGAAGCCCAAAATCAATAGCGAACTTACTTTTGCCCTAAGGTACCTCCATACAAAAGGATGGTGTTCGTCCCATTCGTTAGTGTGGGTAAAATTGGTTGCGGTATGGATATTGTAGTATGGACGATGCTCTATCGATTGCAAAAACTCCCATAAAAATCGCCCCACACTGAAAGAAGTTAGAGAGGTTCCAAGAACTCACCCCCTATTTACGAAGTATTACGGAAGGTTCCACTTCAGGGCCCTTTTTTCAGGAATTGCCTAAGGACCCATATGACAATTAATATATCATTCGAAAGCTGAGATATTGGGGAATATTTTAGTGGAAAAACCTCAGATGGGTGTTTTCGTATTTTTGAGAAATCGCGATTTCAAAAACGCCCGTAAAACCGTATAAGCTTAAAAAATAGCAGGTGATTTTAAATACGGTTACATTATTTCGGTGTAACTAAAAGCAAACTGACTGATTCAGGTAACATCTACGTATATTAAAGTATCTTTGACCCTTATAAGTCATAGCGTATAAATGACCCTTATAGCGTATAAATGACCCTTATAGCGTATAAATGACCCTTATAGCGTATAAATGACCCTTATAGCGTATAAATGACCCTTATAGCGTATAAATGACCCTTATAGCGTATAAATGACCCTTATAGCGTATAAATGACCCTTATAGCGTATAAATGACCCTTATAGCGTATAAATGACCCTTATAGCGTATAAATGACCCTTATAGCGTATAAATGACCCTTATAGCGTATAAATGACCCTTATAGCGTATAAATGACCCTTATAGCGTATAAATGACCCTTATAGCGTATAAATGACCCTTATAGCGTATAAATGACCCTTATAGCGTATAAATGACCCTTATAGCGTATAAATGACCCTTATAGCGTATAAATGACCCTTATAGCGTATAAATGACCCTTATAGCGTATAAATGACCCTTATAGCGTATAAATGACCCTTATAGCGTATAAATGACCCTTATAGCGTATAAATGACCCTTATAGCGTATAAATGACCCTTATAGCGTATAAATGACCCTTATAGCGTATAAATGACCCTTATAGCGTATAAATGACCCTTATAGCGTATAAATGACCCTTATAGCGTATAAATGACCCTTATAGCGTATAAATGACCCTTATAGCGTATAAATGACCCTTATAGCGTAAAAATGACCCTTGTAGCGTATAAATGACCCTTCGAATGATATATTAATTGTCATATGGGTCCTTAGGCAATTCCTGAAAAAAGGGCCCTGAAGTGGAACCTTCCGTAATACTTCGTAAATAGGGGGTGAGTTCTTGGAACCTCTCTAACTTCTTTCAGTGTGGGGCGATTTTTATGGGAGTTTTTGCAATCGATAGAGCATCGTCCATACTACAATATCCATACCGCAACCAATTTTACCCACACTAACGAATGGGACGAACACCATCCTTTGGACCGAATCGGTCAACATGGAAAGGAGTAATCGTGTTAACTGACACACGGACACACAGACAAACAACATAATCGCATTAACTACCTTTCAAGCATTACATGCTTCCGGTAGTTAATAACGCAGATGATTTATGTTTGACAAATGTACATCAACAGGTTAGGTTTCAATGTGGAGCATAGAGATTAGACAAAGAGGTTTCACTGGCGGCAAAGGATGCCTTTCAAAATTTCGTTTTCTTCAGCGCACTTGTTTCCTCATCTGCTTTCAGTGCACTCACACACTCGCACTCGGCTCACCCGACTTCTCTGATCAGCAGCGAATCAGGAAGTGAAGGAAGTGGACGTGATAATTTATCAATTACGTAAATATTTAGTGCACATTTTCTGTTTTTAGCATGGATGCTTGCTACTCATTAAACTGTTCAGTGTGCGGGGGAGATTATTTTTCGAGGACGGAGTGGCTCCAGCACTTGAGCAGTGAAGGTCATCAGTCAGTGGCTAGGAATGAGTGGGGGTCATCGCATGTGAGGGACTGTTCTCTGGTCCTCTTCTCGAGCTTCCCATTGACATCCGGAAGTGGAGCAAGTTGGAGGAGCGGAGGTGCCGACGAGATTATCAAGTTCTTCTCCAGGAATCCATTCTGGATGGTCGCTGACTTTGTTTGCTTGAAGGATCGCCCCAACATTGCGCTTTTGCGTCTGGGCAGCAGGTCAGTAATTTTAATTACATAGCGTTTTTTAAATAATTAGTGAAATAGTTATTGTTTAATTTGTTGTAAATTAATTATTTTACAATTCTCTCATTCTTTTAGTGACGCTGCCCAAGCTGTGATGGACAGTCTTCCAGCAGGTTCCCCAGCGCTCTTTGTTGGAGATGGAACGGTCCATGTGAAACGGGCAGTGGAATTGATGGACTTGGAATGTAAGTTATATGAATCCGCCTTAATTTTTCCAATTACATAATTGATTATTATTATTAACCATCAACACCTGCTCCTGTAAAACAGGGAGTGGCATAATACCTGGAATGGTAGCACCAACAACAGCCCACACCACTGGAATACAGATGGATGTTGATGATGGCCATGGCAGTGACGCCAAAGGCCCTGAAAGTGACCAAGCAATGTCCTCCACTTCAAGAAAGGAGAAGGGTGCCGTAGCGGACCTCATCAAGATGGCTAACAGCCGGAAATGGAGGGAGCCCGAGTTCATATTTTTTCGGCGGCAAGAGAACAAAGGCCAGCATCCCAAGTTTAAGTGTCGAGTTCGTCTGAACGGAGTGGAGTACGGGAGCTCATCAATTTCCGCCGCAGGGGGCAATTCGAAGTGGAAGGCGAAAGAAAATGCTGCTCGATTCTGTCGGAAAGTTTTTAAGTTGGAGGCCTCCATCAGGAAAAGAGGCTCCAATATGCCGGATATCTCATCCATTTCCAGGAAACGTCCGTTGGATTCTGGTGTTCCAGGAGGAAATCCAAGTAAGAAGCGGAAAGGGAACACGAATGGAGGAGACTGTTGGAAACCGTCAAAGTTGGTCTACGAGAAGACGGGCAAGGAGAGGCGGGGCACCCTGAGATTCTCATGTTCTGTGACCGTTGATGACGTCGATTACCAACTGAGCAAAAGCAGACTGGATTGGACTAGGGATTCTTTAACTAACGACCAATTGAGGAGACTCGTGGAGGAAGAAACTAAGGCATTTTGCCAGAGGATGAGGGACTCTATGGAAGATTTTATTGATGCCGCTTGCACAAGGCTCCCTAGCCAGTCTCAAGATTCCCAGACTGAAATGCCAACAACCTATGCCGCCATGGAGAATATTTCCGCCAGTTCCCTCCAAGCTCAATTTGCTCTCATCCTAAAAGCCGTGACCATTCCAGATAGCGACTATACTGGAACAACTCGAGTAGTCGATGACCTTCGAACATTGCTTTTGAAGGAGGATCCAACATCTGAGGTCCTTCTTTTCCGTAATTGGGAACTCCAGCTAAGGAATCCCGGAGGTGTCCCAGGTCCTCTTCAAATTTACGTTTACAAGCGGGGATCCCACCCTCAGAATCCCGGCTGCTTCACCACCTTCCCGTATCCCAGACTGGAAGAATCTCTTAATCGACCCGAGAGTCCATTCTCCTGCCAGGGAACACCCAAAAATTACCAAAATTCGTCCCTCTACGGAAGCCCACCACGACGACCCGCAATTGAGGTTCTCCACAAACCAACTGGGACCTCCTTCCAAGTTCACGCTGACTCCTACACAATTGCGGAAGCACAGATGACTCGTCTCGTGAAGTACATGTGCCAATTCGACCCTCGAGTCCATTCCCTGTTGCTGATTGCCAATTACTGGACAAAAGTGAATGGTGTGTCCTTCGGGAAACCTGTTTCCAGTGAGCTATACTATCACCAAAATCTGCCGGAACCGTTCGCTTTGCAG
The DNA here is from genome assembly GCA_004115045.4 of Sinella curviseta. Lineage (NCBI taxonomy): Eukaryota > Metazoa > Arthropoda > Collembola > Entomobryomorpha > Entomobryidae > Sinella > Sinella curviseta. Next base: position 29,579,035 of record CM023199.3, on the reverse strand, counting down.
TGGATGGTGATGATCTTCTTGTGCCACCGGGGAATCGTTCCAACGCCGAGGGAGATTCAGGCCAGACCTCACGCCATTCTGAAGGACAGAAATTCCGGAATTGACTTTGGCTTTGAGGCGGATCCAGAATTCGTTGAACAATGGAAGGGTCTGAGAGTCGGTGGGCCTGAGGAACAGGACGAGGCAAGTGAGGAATTTGTTTTGAAGGTTCTCGAACTATTCCAGGAATTTTTGGAGTTTGTTGGAGAGCTCCAGAAGAATGGAAACTGGATTCTCAACACTCGAGACGCGGAGCTGATAAGCACGGAGCAGTTTTTTGGAACGGGTGCTGCCGTAACATACGCTGGTCAAATGAGTAACGAGGAGGAAGCCAAGTTGAGGGCCGTGGCAGCTGGAAAGATTTATGACGTGCCCCGAGTATTCTTCAAGCTATGGAAAGTGTACATGATCCATCCATTTGTGGTCTCGTGGAAGCTGTCTGTTCGCTGTGATGTGGGAGTTGTTCTGAAGCGGATGGAGAAAGGTGGAAAACGCTTGAAGAATTTTTTGAACACGTGGAGGAGCGGTGGAGGAGAAGGTGAGCAGCAGCTATCCCTCCAGAATATTATGAAATTATGAGTGGAGCTGTTGTCGTGTTGTCTATGCTGTAAATTATTGTGTGCATATATCGATTGTCATGAAATCATGTATTAAGTGGTTCGACCGCCTTGTGGTAGTGTAAATATGTAGATGTAACTATAAATGAGCTTGTCGTAATTAAGTGTTCACTGAAAATTGTGCAGTTCAATATAGTGTTTAATTATATAAATGTGAAAAAATCTTTGACCGCGAAATAAATTCTCAGATTTGTGATTAAGTAATATTAGTAATATCTAATTATTGTTTGTATTTCTTTTTTTAACGGATTGGTATTTCTGGCCATATGTAAAAATGTATTTCAGTCATCTACTAATCCGCGTTGCATATCCAAATAATTTTTGTTGACTTGAATTGACACTCGTATTCTTTCCCCAATACTGATCTTATCATGCATCATTATCCCCGTCATTTGTCGCCGTAAACTTTTCAGCAGCATGTAAACTAGAACTGACTTCCTTAATTTCCGCCGTAATTTTTCCTGCAAATGTATAAAGAAAATAATGCATTTTCGTTACTTTTGGGATATGTCTGATTGTTAAATAGGTATTCTACGTACTTTTGCAAGAGCAATGCTTAGTCCACCGTTGAGTCGAATTTCCACTACAAGTACCAGTAACGATAGAGCTAGTAGTGAGCCAATAATAGCAAAGATGGTCTTAAAAGAGTCAAGTGTTATTCCGTAGAGCCTCCCATTAGTCGATCCGTTATCAATTTTTATGTTTGACATGATCCCTTGTATATTCAAGCTTTCCGTTAAACCTAAAAGTTTCTGCATATTCTGTAAATGGAAATTTGTAACACAATGAAAGTAATATTCCTCCAATCGATGAAGCAAGCCGGACTGACTCAAACCAACCAAAATGCTTTCAAATTTTCTGAAAGCAAAGCTCTTCTTTTTTGTGTACCAAAGGTACATGGTGACGTCCATATCCGGTTGGTTGAATTTAAAAATGGTTCGATTTCCAAATACCCGAATTGCAGGCATCACTTCAAAATTTGAGATAGCAAATGGTTGCATTGGCGGAACAGTTGTTTCATGAACTATGGCAAATGTATTCAGCTTTTCATACTCCAAGTCGTAACACTTGAAATTATGACGGCTGTGCTCTACAATTTCAGATCGGCATACTCCAACTTCCCTTCCACGTCCAATATATAATATTGCGTATTCTGTTAGACCTAATTCAGCTGCAGGGCCATATCCTGCTCTTGGACTGCTGTATACTTGCAATAAACGTCGTTTCGCATCCGTGTCGGACAAATTGAATTTCCGAAACAACGACTTGTATTTCCAGTTCCGATGAAAAATAGGATCTAATATGATTGGCCATCTTGTCTGTTCAATAAGCTCCGAAAACGAAGCCGGGAAAATGATTGGAAATGGTCTTGAGGTGATCATGTTTGCTAGTTGGATTACAGGGACAAACTTTAATGAAATCAATATCGCCACGCTTCCAATATACATGGACAACGTCCTCCTGGTTACATTTGCAGATCCCATTCCAATCATTTCAAGCCAGTTAAAATAAAATAATTTCAGCATTCTTGATTTGTAAAGAATTAGTGACATTACGACAATCGTGCCAAATAGACTGATGACCCACTGGACTTGTTTCATAGGAGAGCTAGGAATAATGCCAGGGGCGTCGTGTATCATATCATCCCGCGATACAAATAAGGTATATCCCTTTCCAACGGTTTGAGAAATACTAACAAATATTTCAGCAATCTCATCAATCGTAGAAGATATTACAGGTGACAGGAATAGCGTTAGATTTCTTTGTTCTTTTTTGTTTCATGTTGCCCCTATTTTAGGAGCATTTTTGTGTAGTAATTTGAATGGCACCAGGCCGTCTGTGGCTTGCTGTCAACAACACCGTGGTGGTGTAGAAAAGGCAAAACGGCCAATTTTACTCATTCAGTTCGTCTTTTTAGAGAAGTGAGCTTGCATTGCTCATCATCATTCTTCTTCCAACTTTGCAACTTTATTGTAGAGAGCTATTATTGCGTGAACATTTTTGTAGACGGAAATTACTTCGGATTTTAATTATTGTGGTTTTAATTAATGAGTGGTTGAATAAATAAATTAATTCGTCATTAATTTATCATTTCCTGTGGATTTCGTGGAACATTTATTTTGGCTAGTTTATCGTGGCATTTTCCTGATATTCGGAAGCGTTAAACTTAAGCCCAGTCATAGTCAGTCAGTAGTCATTATCACTGTTAGTCGTGTATCCTGGCATCTCGAACCTATCTTGTGGATCTTCTGAAACGTAGTTGATGCTCGAACATTTCTATTCCGAACAACAGGTGAGCGATTGATCAAGTCCTTCCATGTGTCTCTGCAAGCGTTCTCTTGAGAGCAATTCAGTCTTTTCAATATTATTGCAAGCGCACATTCTTTAAAAGGATTTGCTGTGACGACCTTATCGAAACCACGCGATAAGCTCCACATCAAGTTATCCTCATTCTTTTTACTTAGTTTGTCGCATCCGTTATCAGAGTATGGGGCGAGGTTGTATTCTCTTCTGACATTTTCCACTCCTGTCGTTGAACCGAAATATGAGTTATCCCTATCCCACGCGGAAACCAATTTCGGCCAACCTTGCTCGGACGTTTTCATCGGTTTTGTGGTGCCCAGTACTACATTAAATATATAGAAGCCGACTTCACTTTCTGGCTTGCATGGATCGATGACAATTAAGCGGAAAATCCAACGCCACTTTCCGTTCTTGACAGATGATGGTAACTCAATCTTCCTGTTAGAAACGCAGGTTTCTCTTCCGCGTTCGACCAACTGAGAATAATGTGACATGAGAATAATGAACGTCGGGATGCTTCGGTTCCATCGTGTTGACTTCCATTCTCTGTACGTGAAACTGTACTCGGATAAAATTGACCATCGGTCAACATCCTTTGCTGAGATTGAGAGTGGCACGTGAATGACGCAAACCGGCAAGTATTTTTGCTGAGAAAACAGATTCATGTAGGCCTTTGCATTGTAGAATAGGTCAGTGCCATATCCATGCTTGTATTTTGTAAACAAGTGTGTGTACAACCCTGAAGGTAGGCTTTGTAAAATATATATGCTCAATAATGTATCTATTTCATATTGGCTATTGTAGAAATAGTGGAGAGTACAATTTTCAAGCTGTTTACTAAATTGAAAAATTGCATCACTTTTTGTAACTGCAGTAGACGTGGACGAGACTGGGCATTGTTTAGGCTTATCACAGCTAATGTTTGGGGCAATTAACAAAAGAACAACAAATACTTTCGACAACATTTTCAAAAGAAGAAGCAGAGACTCTGGGATGATTTGAAAGATTTTTAAGCAAAATGGATCCATCTGGGACCGCAGAAAAGCTATGCCTATCTGAAGAACTGCGTAATAGTTTTTCCTCTAACGGCAGATGCCCAGTAGTAGAAAGTTTAATTGCTATTGCTGTAAGAAGATATTTATATTAATGCTTCCAATCTTTCCAGAAACTCATTACGAAGAAAAATTGAAATCAACAAATTATATAAACTCCGCAACATTAAAATATTGATCGCTAGTATTGAACTACACGCTGTTGGTTGCATCGTAGATTTTCACAGTTCTGCACTGTATAATGTTGGCTACGTATGTATTGATTTTATTTACCACTACTACATACATACATATAACTTGGTACTACAAAGAGTGTGCTGACAAAAAAATATTTTCTTCTGAATCTGACAGCGATGTGATTGCTGGTAAATATCGTGTAATATAGTTCTCAATTTTTTCCTTTTTTGATTTGACTGGTTAATTGGTTTTTAAGAAAAATTTGTTTATTTGTTCAATTTAATGTCATTTGCATAAAAATATGTCGTTAATGAAACTTTGAGAAAATGATTAGATTATTGAAACTGGTCGAAACCAGCTCAATTAGTCTGCTAAAGCAATTTTTGTAATGTTAAAAGTTGAGTAAGATGCCAGTCGCCTGGCTTCGTTAAAACCAAGATAATTCAATTTAACTGGGCGAAATCCTCGATTTTCTTGGGTAGCCTTCTGCACGCTCGGTAGTTTTTCCTATCACTAGCTCCTTGCTCCCTGTGAAGCAACAAGCTTTTCGTTCTCTTGTAAAAATTATTATTTCGCCCCAGCGAGGCATTCTAACCTGCTTCAAGCCAACCAACAATTCTGTAGAAAAAAGTCGAGTTGTACTTGAGTAGGCATTTTTCAGTTATTTCAAATAAGCCGAAAAAGGCTCAAAATTATTCTTGTTAAAATAATTCGGGTTGTGATTAAAATCGTTAAAATCATAAACCCTTCGATCTTGTACTCTTGGCGAGTTATTTTTTGTCATCTTCATTATACATTTCATGAGAGAAGCGGCACGAGCGTGACTTATGCGAAAAACAATGTTCATAATGCACTGTCCTGAGATCCGAACATATTTTATTCTTCTGTGAAGTCAATATTGCGCAAAATATTTGAAAACTCATCCGAAACGCAACATTGTGGCGAACCTGCCAGGATAGTGCAGAAAACAATTAATTGAACCATTAATTTTTCGTGAAAATCGTGAAAACGTGAACTTTATATTTTTGTCTCACAGTGCCCCGTAAAGTGAACTCTCGTCGAAATGGCTAAAGCTATAGAAGCAGCTTTTAAAAAGCTGGAAGGCAACCTGAAAGTGCTCGAAAACAGCGTTACCAGGTTGGATCAATTTGTGAATGGAGATGTCGTCCAGGAAGAAGACGCCGAGGTCGAACTCTACTTGTTGAGGGAGCAGTACCGGGTGGTGTCTAGACAATTTGACAGTTATACAACTCTTCTTCAAAGTAGCGGATTGGATTACGAAGCAGATATCCAGCTCCAGAGAAAAGCTGATTTAATCAGAAACATAGCTTTCACCGAGCGATACTGCGCACAACAAATAGGCTCCTCATCATCAGACATGCCCACCGGTGCTACCGCTGCCGACCTCCACAGAGCATCAAAACTACCAAAACGTGAGTTGCCAAAGTTTGATGGCAACGTAAGAAATTGGATGTCATTTTGGGGTGCATATCAAGAAATACACAACGACAAGCACCTCAGCGACTCCGAAAAACTACACTATTTGCTACAAAGCACCGTCGTCGACTCGCCCGCCCATAAAGTCGTTAGTAGTTTCCCGTCATCTGGAGCCAACTACAAGTCTGCCGTGGACCGACTGACAGAAAGATTCGGCCGCAAGAAGACCCTCATCAAGGTCTATATGAGAGACCTGTTAAAGTTGGTGGTGGAAAACTCGACAAAAGAAGGTGAAATCGACTTCATCGACCTCGTGACCTGCATAGACTCCCAGATCCGAAATCTGGGGCAACTTGGGGTCACTCAAGACAAGTTCGGTGAATTGCTGTACCCGGTGGTAGAGAGTTGCATCCCTGCTGCCGTATTAGATAATTACTTGCGGTCTCAAGATCACAAGAAGAATTACAAGATTTGATGGAGTTCTTGCAAAACGAAGTACGCCGCCGTATGGAGACTGACCTGGCCAAAAAACCAATTCCTCGAAGAAGATACCAAGTCAACCAGTGGACGAGTGAACAAGAAAGGCAACAGCAACAAAAATGGTAATGGGAATAAAGCCATTAAAGCTGCTGCTGGATTCCTCAACACAGCGGGGCGAAGTGAGAAACCAGCTTGTATCTTCTGCCAGAAGCCCAATCACAACGCAACTGAATGTCGTCTGGCAATCAAATTTGATCTGGAGAAAAGGAAAAGCATTTTGAAAGAAAAGAATGCTTGTTTCAAGTGCTTCAAACTGGGACATGGTACGAGATCCTGCAGAGCCAAGATGCTGTGTTACCTGTGTGAAAGAGATCATCATGTACTGATGTGTAACCAGAACGAGAGGATGAAGCACTGTGACGACCAACAGGAGAAAGCTGCCAATGCGGAGCAACAGCCAGCAAATGAAGCTAGTAAGGATGGTGAAAGCAAACCCTCCATGGCAAATGTTGTTTCTCGACCTGAGGTTCTCCTGCAGACGCTCACAGTTTGGGTCCATGGTCCAAAGGGAGCTATCAAAGCTAGAGCAGCGTTCGATTCGCTGTCTCAGACCTCCTATATCAAAGAGGAGTTGGCAAGGAAATTGGACCTCCCCGTCATTGGAGAAGAGACCGTGATTCACCAAACATTTGGAGGAGCTGAAACGAAACCACAACAACACAAAGTCTACGAGATGAAGATTTCCGGGGTAAATGAAGATTCGCAATACCAGTACGAAATCTCTGGAATTCCCAAGATCTCCAGTGGAATACAACAAATACCGCTTGGGGACTATATAGAAGAATGCATTCGAAAAGGCATCACCCTCACAGACCTCAACAGCGTTTCATCAGAAATAGAAGTCCTCATTGGAGCAGACTATGGAGACGACTTGAAAATTGGGGGTGAGTATATCAAACTCAAAGCTGGTCCAGTGGCTATGAAAACTAAAATTGGCTGGGTGCTCTCGGGAAGACTCAACAGCACAGTGAAACGAAGAGGAAAGTTGGCCATGATGAATCTACAGTCTACTTTAACTGATAAGGAAATGTCAAATCTATGGTCCCTTGAAACAATTGGGATTGAAGACCCTGCAGAAACGAAGAGCCGAGAAGACCTGGAGAAAGCAGGGATTGAACATTTCCAACGCACTGTGGATCAAGATGACCAAGGCCGCTACACTGTTCATCTCCCATGGATTGAAGGTCGCCTCCCACTGCCAGATAACCGTGTGATAGCTTTGAAGAGGCTACACACAACCACCAGAAAACTGAAAGAAGGAGGGCACTTAAACGACTACGATAAAGTTTTTAAATCGTGGCTTGAGGAGGGCATTATCGAAATAGTGGAGCCCCCTGCAAACATAGCTCTGTGCCACTATCTACCGCACCGTGCCGTATTCAAAGAGGGATCCACTACGCCCCTCCGTCCGGTCTTCGACGCCTCAGCAAGGGCCCGTGACTCTCCATCATTGAATGACTGCTTGGAAAAAGGCCCAAACTTGCTGGAGCTTATTCCTGCCATCCTCACCCGTTTTCGTTTGGACGAAATTGGTGTGGTGGCAGACATTAAAAAGGCGTTCCAGCAGATGAATGTAACCGAACAAGACCGGGACAGAGCGAGATTCCTCTGGTGGAAGAATCCTGACGACTGCAAAGACGTTATCGAGTTCCGGCACGCGAGAGTGGTCTTTGGAGTGACGGCCAGTCCCTTCTTATTAGGTGCAACATTAAAGCATCACATCGAAAATTTCCCCAGCTATCCAGAAACGTGCGAGATTTTGAAGTCCTGTTTCTATGTGGACAATGCGGTGACCAGCCTAGCAACGATAGACGATGCCAAAACATTTCAAAATGAAGCTTGCGCCGTCCTCAGTTCCGGTAAATTCGACCTCCGAGGGTGGGAGTTTGGCCCATCCTCTGAAGATAAAAATGTGGCCATTTTGGGGTTAATATGGAATCTGAAGGATGACGAGCTCCAGTTCGACTGCCGAAACCTCATCACAAATATGAAGGTGCCTGCAACAAAACGAAACTTGTACAAAATGATCAACATGCTGTACGACCCTCTCGGTTTTGCGTCCCCAGTCACTGTCACGGCGAAAATTTTACTGAAGAAGGTCTGCACGGGGGACAAACTTGGATGGGACGAGAAATTAAATGACAAGCACACTCAAGAATTCGAAAAATGGAAACAGCAACTGTGTGACTTGCAGGATATTCGTATACCCCGTCACATCCACGCAAAAGACAACAACGCCAAATTATCTCTCCACTGCTTGAGTGACGCAAGTATGGACTGCTTCGCCGCCTGTGTATTTCTGAGAAGCGAAAGTGGAGGAGAAGTAAAAATTTCACTTGTTCAGTCAAAAACAAGAGTCAGCCCACAAAAAGGGGTAACAATCCCCAGACTGGAATTATTGTCCTGCCTTATTGGAGCAAGACTTGCCAACACCGTGAAGAAAGACATGGCAATGGATATTCCCGTCTATTACTGGACCGACTCCACAACCGCCCTCACCTGGATCCGGAAGGATGAGTGCTGGGCAACGTTTGTAGCCAACCGGGTGAAGCAGATACGCGAGCTGACAAATCCACAACAATGGAAGCATGTTACAGGTGCCCTGAACCCTGCAGACCTCCCGTCTCGAGGCTGCTCCGTAAAAAAGTTGATGGATTCAAAATGGTGGTTTGGCCCAGAATGGCTATATGCTCCGGAGAGAAAATGGTCTCATGATGCCCCTGCAGCAGACGAAACCGAAGTTAATAAAGAAAAGAAGAAAACCGTCGTCTCCGCCTTGGGATTTCGAGTTCTAGTGGTAAACCTAAGTAAAGAATTGTTGCGCTTATCCAGCTACACAAAGATTGTTCGCGTACTGGCTCACATCCGTAGATTTTATGGAAAAATAAAGAAAAATAACTCAACAACAGGAGAGCTGACAACAGAGGAAATATGCGAAGCCGAAACCTTTCTTCTTCGATACATGCAGCAGAACCTAGAAGAAGCCGATATGAGGAAAATGAAGATTTTTAAAGATGGCCAAGGGATCATCCGGCTCAAATCTAGACTTGTTCAAGGAGAAGAGAAAGAATCGTTCGTCTTCCCAGCAGTTCTCCCAAATAAACATCCCATTGTGGCTCTACTAATTCAACATGAACATGAAGCTCTACGCCACGCCGGGGTCCAGTTTCTTCAAGCGCATCTACGCGAGCGGTACTGGATCATAAAAAGTCGACGTACCATACGAAACGTGGTACACAAGTGCGCCGTCTGCAGGCGCCATTTAGCCAAACGATGCAAGGTTCCTGAAGCAGCGTTACCATTTGAGAGGATCCGCACTACCAAGGTGTTCGACGTGACGGGTGTGGACGTGACCGGGCCCTTATTTGTAGAAAAGGGCAAGAAGATGTGGGTCGTTCTCTTCACCTGCGGGGTCTACCGTGCGGTCCACCTTGAGTTGGTCAGCAGCCTATCAACGGAGGCTTTCCTTGGAGCTCTCCAAAAATTTGTCGCTCGACGAGGCCGCCCAACCACTGTCTTTTCAGACAACGGTACCAACTTTACGGGAACGAGTAACCTGCTGAAGTCCATAAAATGGGAAGAAGTCCAACGCCAAGCCAGCCTACAGAAGATAAGATGGCGCTTCAATCCTCCAAGCGCTGCATGGTGGGGAGGATTGTGGGAGCGCCTTATCGGGCTGATGAAACAACTGCTACGCCGTGTTTTGGGCAACCGTTTTGTGAAGTTAGCCCACCTGGAGGTCCTCATCACAGAGGTCGAAGCCATCATGAATGATCGACCCTTAACATACCAGTCGGAAGATCCAGATGACCTGCGTTGCTTGACGCCGTCACACTTCCTTCGGGACCTTCCCGTTCTGCCTGAAATCGAGATGGTCGACGGGAGAGCATTCAGGATGAATCTCTCCAAATTACAAAAAATGAAGCAAGCGCTACGAGAGCGCTTTCGAAAGGAGTATCTGGGGCAGCTTATCCACCGAGGGAAGTACGAGCATAAAACTCAACTCAACCCTGGTGATGTGGTGCTTGTGGAGCTGGATAACCACAAGCGTCTTGACTGGCCCATGGGTATCATCCTACGAAGGGGAAGGGGAGGCAGCGAGAGTAGCCAAAATCAAGACAACAAAAGGGATCATGGTACGACCCCTGCAGCGGCTATTCCCACTGGAGGTCCAGTCCAAGGACGAGGATGCAGAAACTCCGGCGGAGCCCAACCCTCCTGAAGATGCTGAAGGTGCCGACGGATCTTAAAGGGTGTTAATTAGAGTAATTAACAGATGGGAGTATGTCCCGATCCGCGGTAGAATTTACATTATTTAGATAAAGTCGCCAGTTCTCAATTTTTTCCTTTTTTGATTTGACTGGTTAATTGGTTTTTAAGAAAAATTTGTTTATTTGTTCAATTTAATGTCATTTGCATAAAAATATGTCGTTAATGAAACTTTGAGAAAATGATTAGATTATTGAAACTGGTCGAAACCAGCTCAATTAGTCTGCTAAAGCAATTTTTGTAATGTTAAAAGTTGAGTAAGATGCCAGTCGCCTGGCTTCGTTAAAACCAAGATAATTCAATTTAACTGGGCGAAATCCTCGATTTTCTTGGGTAGCCTTCTGCACGCTCGGTAGTTTTTCCTATCACTAGCTCCTTGCTCCCTGTGAAGCAACAAGCTTTTCGTTCTCTTGTAAAAATTATTATTTCGCCCCAGCGAGGCATTCTAACCTGCTTCAAGCCAACCAACAATTCTGTAGAAAAAAGTCGAGTTGTACTTGAGTAGGCATTTTTCAGTTATTTCAAATAAGCCGAAAAAGGCTCAAAATTATTCTTGTTAAAATAATTCGGGTTGTGATTAAAATCGTTAAAATCATAAACCCTTCGATCTTGTACTCTTGGCGAGTTATTTTTTGTCATCTTCATTATACATTTCATGAGAGAAGCGGCACGAGCGTGACTTATGCGAAAAACAATGTTCATAATGCACTGTCCTGAGATCCGAACATATTTTATTCTTCTGTGAAGTCAATATTGCGCAAAATATTTGAAAACTCATCCGAAACGCAACATAGAGTAGGTATATAACATTATGCATTGCTGGACGCAATGCCAAACCATTTATATTAGTTTATTCGTACATGTTATACGTGTGACACGCCTACCCTTGAAAGGCCTGTGTCCTCACAGGAATGTTCGTCTGTATAGTTTTAAAAATTACTATTATAAATCACTGTGTTGTGTTGAATACATTTGTATATAGGATATCAAGGTATTACACCATAGCTAGTTTATCGTATGTTTGTATGGACACCAAGGGATTATACCTAATGACTGACGGTACCAGTTTAAATTGTATAGTTTGTGATCGGGTCCGCAAGAAGGCAATATTTTGTTGCTGAAAATGTTAAAATTCATAAGCGAGTAGTCGCCTAAATTGTTAGCTTGATTTGTCGTATTGTGTTAATGGCGAACGGAACCCAGGGATTACACCGTTTAAGGAAATGTATTTACTTGTTTACATAATATCTTGTCGAATTATTTAGGCTACCTAGGATTTATACCATTGCCAAACTCACACTTCTCCTGTGTAGGAGGCATCGGTATCGGAACATATTTTCTTATATTTCATCGGACCGGCAAATTATTTGTGCGTGACAATTTAAAGATGTCGTCACTTATTTTCTAGAAATGTGTGCGTAACATGTTCAAAAGTATTAAATTGTGTAGATCAGTACAAGACATTAGTGAAGTAAGAATAATAAGACATAATGTAATTCCTTGGCGAAATATTATGCAGCTCGTTATCCAACGTTGAATCAGCATGACTCCGGGGTTGACCGGGGAAATATGTAATCCGTGGCAATGAACGTATTTGATGAATCATGCAGTCAAACACGCAAACAGTAGGTACCGTTGTGACCATTCAGCGGCTTATGCTTGAGAATTAGACTGTATTTTATCGGATGATTCAGCGTTCAGGTTGAAGGAATGAAGTGTTGCAAGTAAGAAACTTTTTGGCAAAGGTCGGCAATCTTGCTCGAAGTTATTGATGAGCCAGAATAGTCATATGGAGATGAATAGTTTCTCACAATATAGTAGTGCTGTAACTGTTGTCAGCACGGATGTAGCAATATTCAGTAAAGTTTCGCATATATTATGTTGTATAAATATGTGCTGCTTTAGGTATGTGTAGACACATAAGCTCATAGTCAAGTATAAATTGCATGTGGACTGTTTTTGCAATTTACAATTTTAAGTTTATGTCGGCATTCCAGTTAGTTGGGATTATGGAATGAGTGTCTTTCTCACAAATTTTTGCTTATGCATAAGTGTTGTGCAAGCCACATTACCTACGAATGGAATTATGTACGTATAACTTTCACACGAATGCAAAGATCAAATGAATTGAATGTCATTGTCAAGGTTGTAATAAGATTGTTCACGCCCATTTTTGAACTCTTCGGTTTCTGAAAGAATTTCAAAAACTTTCCGGGTAAAGATGAAAGCACCGCATTGGCATGAACAGTATAATTTTCAAAAATTATCACGTCAACACTCGATGAAATTGAGAAAGATTATTAACGTTTTGTAAAATGGAAAAAAATGTACTGCTTATAAAATGGAAAATTGTCACTACTGCATTTACTTAGTGATTGGCCGACTGTCTATTCGGTTTTGAAATGTATATGTATGATATTGTAGGTATAATGATAACTTCTTCTGCACAATATTGTTTAACACAACTGTCATTGTTAGGTTTTGAAACCATTGTTGCTAAATATTATGTCAGTTACAATGCAAAATGCATGTCACAAAAATTGTGGTTGCGATACAGAGATTGTTTTGAACTGCACTTATTATTTTGTAACGAGATATAAGCGCAGAGTGTGCGTTGTGAGGATGTAGCACAAACACACGCGCAGAGAAAAGGTGTAATATTTGTGGTTATTGAGGCTAGTTGATTTACTTACAGCTCATATTTACAGGTCAACAGGTCAGTCTTTAATGAGTCTTCGGCTTAAAATTGCATTTTTGGAGATGTTAGAGCATTCGCCTACTTAAGCAACAAAAGTTGAAAAGCACTGCGTACCACTATGATATGGCTAGCTGATAAGGTCGAAACAAGCCATCTCCACCACTTGTCACAATAAAAAGGTGACTTTTATGCAATATGAATTATGTTGGAAATGAGAGCATTTGATGATGTTTTGAGACTGACTTTTGATTTGATGCTGACCGTAGCTCTCCAGCCGAAAGACTGGTTAGTTTATTTGTGTTTCATCATTCATGAAGTTGTATTGTCATTTTTGGATATTAGCGATATTTAAGAGCGAGCATATTACATCATGTCTTATATCATCATTATCATTTCTTATATATTATGCATATAATTAGAGTATATAACATTATGCATTGCTGGACGCAATGCCAAACCATTTATATTAGTTTATTCGTGCATGTTATACGTGTGACAAAATGTCACCAAAAGATCTAAGGAATTTCAATTTTAAGGAACGGACGCGCGTCGAACAACTCGGGGTTGAAAATCGCTACCCTCGTACAAGCATCCCGTTTCCCTTATTTCGTCCAACGACGTACATGAAATAAAACGGACCCTGCTCAAAACTTCTGATGTTCCTTTACGTCCGTCAATCTGAAAGAATTTAATGTAAAAAAAATTACATATATGAGACACTTATGCACACGTTGTTAGAAAATCAAATTGAAAATCCGTTCCAACCTGGCCTTTGCTTCCTTCGAAATGTATGCCAACCTCAATCCTATCTCCAATGGTTATTTCATCCCCAGCAAGCAGGTGCTTTACTTGACGCCTTAATGCCCTCCAAAACATATAAATAAGCACAGCCCTTCGAACAAGACTTATGCATTTTCCCTGTGCAAATAAAAATGAAACTTGCCATGTACAGTTCAACAGCAAGCAAACCAATATAATATATTGGTTTAATTAATGCTATTATTAATATTGTATGCAACTACCTGATTGTATATAATTACATGGGCGCCACCGTATCGAATTTCTAAAAGGAACAGAACGAAACTTATACCCAAAACAGCTCCGTATACCAACACAATTATTTTCAAAGCGCCGAAGCCAATGTCACCAGTTTCTGGGTCATTTGGGTCAAACCGCTCCACGAAATGTTCCTGGCTAGAAACATAGCTGAGTAGATTTCCTGTCCCGCTATACCCGAAAATTTCACCTATCCTTTTTAGATGTGACACAATAATCAAGTTCATATAAGACTTTTCCAGCCTCTGGTACAAGCCAGACTGAATCAAGTATCCAAACGCTCGCTTCATCCTTTCAAAGGCAAAGCTCTTTTTCCTTATGTACCATACATACGAGGTTGTATCCACTGTTGGTTGATTGTTTTGATATACAACTCTATTTCCAAACAGTTTTAATGTCGGCAATATCTCGTAGTTGTATACAGCTGGCGACAATAGTGAGGCCCCGTTTTCGTCATGAAGCACCGCAAAGCTTCCTAGTTTGACTGGTTGAAATTGTGAGTTTACACAGCTGTACATGTTGCCACCGTAATGTGACGTCCAGTTTGGTGTTTTGGAGGAACAAAATCCTACTTCCTTTCCTAGCGTAAGGTTTGTCATAATTTTCTTGACACCATTATCGTCGAAACCACTGAGATATTCCGACCAGTCGCTTGCATAAACCGCAAGAAATCGCCGATTTTTCTTTGTGCGCGGCAGTTTGAATTTCCCAAGAAAATGTTCATCTTTTCTGTAGTTGCTAATGACAGGATCGCGAATTAACGGCCATGTTGTGTTTAGAATCCACTCGTCAAAAGACGTTGGTTGAAATATTGGAACGGGGCTGGAACTCAGTATACTGGTTAGATTTGTTGGATACAGATAGCGAAGTAGAAGTCCAGCAAACATCCATCCAATAATTATCAGGCAGTTGCTGAGCTTCACGTATTTGGATGGAATGTCAGACTGTTCAAAGACTGAAAAGAATATCCAAAATGTTGGCGAAATTACAGATGTTCGGACGAGGACAAATGTCATGCAAATCATGATAGCAATGAGAATAAGCCATTCTGTTGGACTCAGAATGTTGAGCAGAATGCTTCCGTTGACAACGGGCGTCATATCCTCCCGACTTATGAACAGCGTATATTTTTTGCCAATCGCCTGAAAGGTATTGACGAATATTTCCCCAATCGTATTGAACCCAACTATTCTTTCTGAAACTGCAATTCGGTGAATATTGTTACTCCACGTATGCCAACAAGCAGATAAGGCTGAGCAGTTTATCGTAGACAATGTAGTTTCTACCATGCATTTTTCGAATGGATTGGCGTCTAGAAGTCTTCCAAGTGGTGTGGTGAAGATCTTCATGTCCGGGTTCACCGAGGATAGTCTCAGTTGGTCGCATTTAGATTTATGGTTATTGCGTCGTATGGTGGTTTCGTCTGTTTTGTCGACATTGTACTCAAAATGTGAATTTCCGTCATTCCATACATCTATTAAATCGTCAATGGTTTTCGTGACTCCAGTTAGTTGTTGAGTTGTTCCCAAAATAATATCGGGTATGAAGAATCCGACTTTATCTTTTGTGGCACATGGATCTATAATAACTATCCGAAAATTCCAATACCAAATACCTGATTTTTTTACTGTGGGTATTATTATTTTTGGGCCTAGTTTGTAGTTAGTGTGTTTAAACGGTAAATTAACAAGAACAAAGAGGGGAATGTTTCTATTCCAATTCAGTGTGGATTTTTCCACGACGTAGTCCACTGTGTAATACCACAACATGTTATGCTTGCTAATGGAGGGGTCATTGACGTTAAGGGGGATATGTATTAAACATACAGGAGAGAACTTCTGTTTCGACAGCAGGTTCATGTAAGTTTGTTCCTGTCGGGTCATGAGCTTCCACGGATATCCTTTATCAAATGTGTTTAGTAAATGGGTAAACATACCCGAGCTTAATCCCTTCAGTAAAACGGTGTGAAGGAAGGCTGGGTTGTGCTTCCCCTCAAAGAAGTAATGAATTGCGCAGTTTTGAAATATTTTTGTAAACTGGAAGATTTGGCTGCTTTTCTTCTCAATAGTAATCCAGTCGTGATCCTTTGTGGAAATCTTGCTACTGCTTTCAACCCGGTTTAGAATTACCAGAACAAAGCCAAAATACAAAAGCAATAACATTTTTGGGAAGTTATTGCTATGATAAATTTCTGGTAATTTCACTAAGCTTTACGAAGCTCTCCGTTCATGCCAATAGCCATGCTAGCTATATATCGCATTATACGTTGCTAGATGATACCTTCCTGCATAATTATAATTACGCTACGAAACGCTAAGAAATGACTTATGTAAATTGCTAATCAATAATCCAATTCCAAAAAGTAATTGTAGTTATGACGACACGAGGATATGTTGTAAACATGTTAGGTGAATTCCTCTACTGATCTGTGATAAAATGATAACCCTATGCTATAGCTCCAGCTGTAAGTGGATTGCTAATGATAAATTGTGCTTTATGACTGGTGTCAGCACCTACATATCCAGTGTCAAGATATTTCAAGGCAGATGACAACTTTAGCTGAAACTTGCGCCATGTTATATTTTGTTCCGAGTAAAATATATTCTTTAGACATGCGTCAACCGTGTACAGTGGCCATTTTATTACTGAATTGAGTATATTAGTGGTACAAATTCTACTTTCGTCAACTCCCAGCTCTGGTGAGATTCCGAAATTATTTAATCGGAGCGGTTCCACCAGATCTCTAGTGAACGGCGATTCTAGGAATTTCCTCAACTTTGTAGTGATCTAGCCATGGAAACTCGGCATATTTCTCGCATGCAAAGCAGCTAACATACAACTTGCTTTTGCCAAACGTTTCGTATGAACCATTTATTACTTTATTAGAATGCTTCACGAGAACTACAAGCTTTGAACTATGTAAAAGTTCAGGAATTTCGACATATAACTGCCGGTTTAAGCTGAACTGCGTGGTATCCGGTATTGTTATAGTTGAGAGTACAAAATCCGGACAAACTGTTATCAATGACTTGTCATTCTTCTTGTTGTTATTCCATAATGACGAGAATATATAATCTGTTATCCTAAATATATTCTTTGATCTTAGTTTCTCGTCAAAGATTTCGGCCACACGGTCTGATGTCTTAGCAGCTTCTGGGTGTAATATTGGAACATACATTCGGCAGACGGAAGAATGCTTAGCGGGACCGAATACCTTTCTAAAAAATAGTGGAGTTGAAACCTCAACTATAAACTGGAATGTACTGTGAAGTATAACGCATGTGCCGCAGTTAACGGCCATATCATTAGCAGATTCTAAACCTGTGACATTTCTATATTCGACACCAAAGTGGATGGTGCAGGTCGCACCTCTAAATATTGACATTACATTCTTAAGATTTGGGAAGCTTGCAGCGAAGTTAGATGCAAGAACTACGTAAATTGGAAATAGTTTACGATAAGATCGGAACATTTTCAAACTTCTGGATAATCAGGCTTGACTAAACACATACACTGTCTATAAAACCAGATCTGTCAAGTTCACAATTGCCGAAGTTCACCGCAATTTATTTTCGCATTCTAATGTTTACTCTACGAGTTGTTGAAAGCGTCTCCAGATATTACAAAGTGTAATTTGTATCTCACTTCTTCTAACATGATAGTACTTGGTTGTCGTTTCATAATTGATGACAAATTGATTATGAAATACAGGGTGACCGCCCACTTCACTTGGCCCAAGTGACTTGGGCAAATCGTCTAGACTGCCCATTTCATAGAAAGGGTTATAATCCTTCAGAATAATATATAATATAAATATTGACCAAGCTATTGTGAATTTGTGTAATTAGTAAAAAGCTGTTAGATTGCATTGTTTAACGACTACGTCGTTTCTCTGAAAGTAGGTGTGTAGACAACGTTCAAAAGGTTATTTTCTGCTATATTCCACAATCATATTTCTCGTATGTGAGATGATTACAAAATGCAAGGACACTTATTTGAAATAGCGAAAAATGAGCCTTGTGCGTTTTAAATCTTGAATGGGTCCCACATTATGTACACGATAATAACATTTAATCAAGATATGGAAAGGAGACCCTAATGATTTGAACCCTAAAGACCCTAAAGTGAATTTTCGAATTACCCCTTTGAGTTCGCCGCAAGTAAATTCATCGATGACACGACTTAACTTATATTCATGGTTTGAGCGGTCGGGTCAGTGGAAATCAATTACGGAAGTTACGCGCCTCGGCAAATTCAACTCTACATGGAACTTGTATACGTTTAGTAGAATGGCTGTGAGTACTGGATTTCGGAGTCATTTTGAAGCAAGCGGCTCCGACTATATGGAATTTAAATTTGCCATACCGGTTATGTTGCTTTTTGTTTGCATGATTATATTTTGTACAGTTACATTCCTGTTGGAGAAATTGGTGCCAGTTTATAACTACGTACGTGCAAAGGTCAAAGGTAACGCAGATTCCGACTTCTTACAAAACTATGTCAACCTAAAGAGTAAGTTTTAGTAACATATAATGATTGCGAAACAGGAAAAAAAGTCGCGGTGACTTTTGCCGCAGTGTTGGCAAAATCCATCTTTACTAGCTAGCTATATATTCATTAAATGTACCGACGTACACTTATGCTTACATTGTTTTGATTACCAGAAAACGTCAAGTGACATCCAAGCTGGGGAAAAGCTATGGGATCATAGCAGCGGACAGGAAAGTGTAGGTAGCACATGTTCACTGTAAATTACTATGTGAAATAGTAACATCAAACAACACTCTCGTCAATAACGTATTACCACTCCGATTGGAATAGTGACAATGACAACGGAATCTTATGTTGGAGTGCTATTGATTGAACATCGTACATATACGCTGTTTTATATCACTCTTTTAGGTGCATAAAATATGATCCGAACCAAATTAAATAATGCCACACAATTAACTCTCCGAGCAAAAATATGTTTGTGCCCAGAGTCTCAGAACCAGCAGTGTAAATAAAACGTCGCAAAATAAAGCCAACACAGTCATCGGCAATGTTATGTTTAAAAAATATGTATGTATTACTTGGAGGTTCCCACTTGAAACACAACGTTTTTATTTTAGCATACATAGTTTGCAGTTTCGACTGCTGAACATCAGAATTTAAAATGACAACATGTTATGTTATGATATGACACTAAACTGAATATTTGTACAAGGTTCAGCACCTAATATTTGATAAAGCTCGATATTTTTTACTGTGCCCGCATTTGCACTGCAGCTTAGCGAAGACCTAGATGTAAGTACCATCCACATCAAGCCATTCCATCGTTATAGAGTACTGCGTGTATCAAGCAGAACAGCTATCCCATATATTTTTTAAACTTTTCATCGTAAAAGTTATTTCCCAAAAATTATTCAACTATGATTATAGCACAACATCTCCTGGGATTAGTGCTTCGATCTTTCAAGGTATGCACCTTCTCAACCACAACAATTCATGAAGTGTCTCCCGAAGCCAGCACACCGATTCAAGTTTCCAAAAAATCGGAGGCAGCGTTTCGCATAAAATCGATTGTTTCCCTGGCTTTCGTGACGGCTTCATGGTTGCAGT
Source organism: Sinella curviseta (assembly GCA_004115045.4). Taxonomy (NCBI): domain Eukaryota; kingdom Metazoa; phylum Arthropoda; class Collembola; order Entomobryomorpha; family Entomobryidae; genus Sinella; species Sinella curviseta. The sequence continues at coordinate 29,559,245 of CM023199.3, read as the reverse complement.
TTGTCGGTTGGCAACATCTGCTAACGACGTCTGCAATGATAAAATCCCTCTTTCTTCAAGGTGCCCTTTCATTTCACATTCCGATATTGTTTCAATTGTATAGGAAACGGAAGGAAATTGCACAGGAACTTAATTGCCTCGTTGTGTTTGAACATGCACATAACTGTAAGCTAACGCAAAGTCACAACCTACCGTACTATTTGTAGCCATTTGTCGTTAATGTCGCATTTCTTTCCTGATATAGCGAGTAATTGGATTCCAATCGAAGCTAAGACTGGATTGGGTCGACGAGTTCCCATGTACCTCTGGTTAGGAATGATAACGGCGCCAGTAACGGTGCCAATGTGGTGGATGTTGTCTCTCTCTACATCCTGTATGTCAACTAATCTAGGATTTACACTTTTCCCCGGGTGCTCAACAAAATCAGAAAATATAACCTTCACCAGGAATGTGACGCTAAACTTCTTGCACTTTTCTTCGGCAACATTGTCGTCTTGGGTGACATTATTCACGTTTTCCAACTGCGTGTTAGAATACGTCATCTACGCCTCTTTTCCATGCTATTGCATTTGCAACTATACTATCCTTTGCCGAAATATAATGGCAAGTGTTAATGGTTCGGCTATTCAATCGGTGCTTACGGTATGGAGACAACTGCAAGTTATGATGAATGTTCACAACAAAATCCAACAAGGTTGCTTGGTAACGACTTCTATGATGTTGTGTTCATTTGTGTTCATTGCAAGTTTGTACTGTGTCGTTGCATTATCAGAGAGTCTTGGAATCTCGGAAATCATGATGTTTGCAATTTTAGTTGCTGACACCAGTCTTCTCATCTTTGAAAGCGAAGGAAGTATTAAAGGACAGGTATTTGAAAAATCTGCGGAATGTCTGCAGAAAATTAAATTGAATAATGGCATCATGAAAAACAAGTGCAGCAGAAGATACGTGAAATCTTTACAGATGTTGAAAGTAGGCATTGGAACGGGCAACTATTTTGACAGTTTGATTCCACTTAATTTAATTGATTTCAATGTTTCTCAGACAGTCAGTTTATTATTGTTTTGAGGAATGCATCCTCCTACTCAATCATCAGAATATACTTGAAAATCAGCAACTAAAACGGGTGGAGCATGCTTGATTCAAGCATATTGAGAGCAATCCATGGGGCATTGTGTGACCGTCTCTTTACATGGTCAATTTACACAATCACTTATCATCCTTGCTGTCGTTTTCGGGTGAACGTCCATGTGCACCAAAGGAAAAATACGTTTGTTACATATTGTTGCTTGTTAAAACTCTGTGGCTAAAACATGTTCGAAAATTCAATAAATAGAATACAATCGAGTTGGTAATGGTAAAGTGGAGATGCTTATAAATTCCGTTTTAATTTGGTCATCAGTCCAGGTTATGACGCGGAAAATAATATTCTGTGTATGCCTATGTGATTAGTATCGTAGCAATACCACTTTTGCGTTTCATTGTAAAGTTTTCGAGCTAAACTGTACGCAGAATGTGATGAAGCCGCTTAATGGAAAAAAGACAATTACGCTGCGAAATAATTGCCGTTATTTATGCACATTTAAAGGCGAAGTGGAAACGTTGTGTTATAACTGGTTACGAATGCTATAAAAATAAAACATGTACATACCACAAAACTGTCCCAGGTTGTTGTGTATTCTCCATATTTGATTTTTGTATAGGCATACATATACATACAATATTCAGGTTTGTATTCAATACAAATCTTTGATGTAGAAAATATTTTCTGATCAAATTGAGAAATCAAAGGAACATCATTTATAGTGATGCTGTTCAATTCTTACATGTCAGAACGTGTTTTTAAGGAAATTACATATCGTATTGGATACGTTCTAAACACTAATTCCAACAATAACAGGAAAAAGTAATGTCCAAGCAACGAAATACATATAATAAAATAGCGCTACCAACCAATTCAATTCTGTAAATGTAGCTCCAAAAACGCTACTATGGTCTGCGCATTTTTAGTTACATACATGTCCATTTGCTTGTACGGTGTTGTGTAGGTACACAAGTTATACAAGTTTAACACATTTTAGCAGAATTTACAGTTTTGATTGCTCAACCTCGGCATTCAAACTCATGCAAACATTTTGCTGCGTTATCGTGTCTGGCACACCATTACACGCATATAGTTTGAATTAATATTAGCTTTTGCAATAAAAAATGCAATAATCCACGATATTTTTGGCCACGATCACGTGCACACACCGAGTTGGTGATGCCAACATATCTTCCGCCAAAGCATCAAATATCAAATCATTCCATCATAACGGAGCCATCGGGTTTATTCATCCGGAGAAGACCACGTATCCCACATTTTTTTAATTTGTTAACTTTAAACGTGTTTAAAAGACTGGCTAACAATGATCATAGCACAAAATCTGCTAAAATTAATAATGCGCACTTTCAACCTGTGCAATTTCGTAACCACAACAATTCATGAAGTATCACGCAAAGTGGGCACACCCATTCAAGTTTCCAAAACATCGGAAATGAAATTTTGCAAAATATCCCTTGTTTCTCTGGTATTGGTGACGGGGACTTGGTTACAGCTCTTTGCTTATCACGATCAGCTCACCACGTCTGAAACAGTAAAGTCGATCTATCTACAAGGAGCTATTTCATTTCACATTCCGATATTATTTGAACTGTTCAAGCAACGAAAGGAAATTGCGCGGCAACTTAATTGCCTTGTTGCATTCGAATACAGACATAACGGTAAACCATGGCAAAGTTGCAAGCTATTATTAATTTTATTGATAAAAATAAAATCATTTTTATTGATAATAAATTACCGTTTTAGAGAGGCATTGGATTCCACAAGAAGCAAAGAAGGGATTAGGACGAAGGATTCCTTTCTACCTTTGGCTTTCAATGGTCACCCCACCAGCTACAACATTAATGGTTTTGATACTGTGCTTATCAACGCCGTGCATGGCAACAAATATTGGGTTCACACTTTTCCACGAGTGCTCAACAAACATGGGAAATATTACTTTGGTTGGTAGGATCTTCAGAAATTTTGCGCACTTCTGTTCTGCCACATTTACGTCATGGATATTTTTATTTACGTTTACGAACTGCGCTTTGGAGTACGTCATTTATTCCTCCGTACCTTGCTACTGCGTCTGTAACTATATTAGTATATTTAAAAGGGATATTGAGAGAATAAATAAATTCGGTATACAACACGTAGTGATGATATGGCGTGAAATTCAGATTATGGTGAACTGCTACAATCAAATTCATCAAGGTTGGTTGGTCACGACTACGCTGACGCTATGTTCTTTTGTGTTCATTATAAGTTTGTATTGTGTCGTCGCACTATCGGAAAGCCTAGGAATTTCGGAAATAGTGATGTTTACAATGTTAGTTGTGGATACTAGTCTGCTTACTGTAGAAAGTGAGGGAAGTATTAAGGGGAAAGTATATGAAAAATCCATGGAATGTCTGAAAGAAGTTAAGAAAAATAACCGCATTATGAGTAATAAAGCCAGCAGTAGGTATATGAAATCCTTACAGGATATCAAAGTTGGGATTGGATCAGGTAACTATTTTGATAGCTTGATTCCGCTCAACTTAATTGATTTCAATGTTTCTCAGACGGTGAATCTTTTATTGTTCTGAGTCACGGGACGAACCAATTGCTGATCACGTCATGTATAAACTTTGTATGCACTAATATTTGAATAAATTGCTGAGAGTATATGTCAATTCCGTCGTTTCCCAAACTTGTAAAATGCCATTACCAACTCAATGTTTATTTCTCCGTAATCAACTATCATATATTCATTGATTATCGATGGAGATGTCTATGTTCTTCATAGCTGAGCATAAGAATTGTAGACTTGCCATCGGGTTACTTCCAGGACGGGGGAAAGTCTGCACTGTACGCATATAATGATTAACATGATTCGGTTGGGACTTGATTTCTATTTTGAAATGTTTCGACAATGTTTCGATATAAGTAGGCATATACAAGTAACTGAATAAATAATGCAACACTACTGTGACTTATTTCGGCCCACAAATGCTTTTAGTTTGTTGATGGGTAAATTACAAAACGGTTACAGCTCATTGTAGCTTTGAAGTCTGCGCTAGAAAGCATTCGAATTGCGAAATAACTTGAATGGCTCCATACTATAAATAAATAACACAATTTTTTTGCGGGCATGGTGTGGTAAGCAGTCTGGATAACCAATTTTTATTTAGATCGTATTTCTCACGTGTGACTGCTGAATAACATGAGGAAAACTGATGCGCACCTCCTGCTATTATGCACAGTGGCTCCTGTAATACTGAACTGTATCATTTGGATTATCAACTCACTATTTTATAATCTAAGCTATTTTTCACTTTGATCAAATAATAACTGTTTTCTGACAACACTGAGTCGACCATCCACATAGTCAGTTCCATCAGAACGTCCTTAATATGTACCAGAATATATCATTGACTAGTTAAAACGGACACATTTTCCTAAGCCGTTTTATCGAATTTAAGCTCGTTTCTCAAAAATTGTAAATACAATGCTCATTGCACAAAATCTACTTAGATTAGTTTCGCGTACTTTTAAATTATTTAACTCTTTAACTACAACAGTTCATGAAGTTTCTCGCAACCCCAGAATTCCTCTGCAAGTTTCTATGGAGTCACAAAAAATCTTTTGCGAAAAGTATCTCGTAAATCTATTAGTCGTGTCTTTAGCTTGGCTCCAGCTTACATTGTTCCAAAATCGACTCACAATTTCTGAAGCAGTGTAGTCGTTTTTCCTGCACTAGGCCATTTTATTCCACATTTCAATTATGTTTGAGCTATACAGGAAGCGGAAATAAATTGCAAGTGAAATAAACTGTCTCGTTGATTTTGAGCACCGACATAACCGTAAGTAATCCAAATTATCCAAATTTATCACGAAATGTTTATGTAAATATAATAATGCCAAATTACCTTGATTAAACAGCGAGTAATTAGATTCCAAAAGAAGTATCGAAAGGCGTGGGTCGAAGAATTTCTACGTATCTTTGGCTTGCACTGATATCTATGCCATCAACCGTGTTTATGGTGTGGACGTTTTGCCTATCGAGACCTTGCCTGTCCATAAATATTGGATTACTACTGTTCCCAGAGTGCTCATCAAACACACCACAAAGTATTCATGGGCTAGGATTGACTGCAAGAAGTCTGGTACACTTTTGTTCCGCATCACTTGTTTTATGGTTGTTTTTATTTACGTTCGTAGATTTCTCAGACGATCAACTTTTTATTGCTCCGAAGTGGACTAGACAAACATATCAGTAGCTTTCATAGATTCAGCGATTTTGTGCTAGAATATTAGTAAGTTATAAATGGATAACTCGTATATGTAAGATAATACCCACACCGTCACAAGAATAAACACAATATAAGAATAAAATAAAGAATCCACCACAATCACATACATATTCATTTATTTGTGCTCGGAAAATTGTTGTTTTATAGGACATACACAATTCAAAAAGCATATGTATCCCTTGGTGACCCACAGCACTGAAGTAGCACCTGCAGAAATTATTAGAAGCTTGGCTGGGCTCCAAATTTTAAATAATTATTGTGTCATATTACGACACGGAATTCGTTTTCGTAGTAACCAAGTTATGCAACGTAAATGAAGGGAAAACTACAAAAACATTTAGCAGTATAGTTAGTCAATACATAAACGCCATATATAGAATGGTATACAAACGCTAGCATGCATTTGTAAACATATACATGTGAATAGGAAATTTGCTGTTTCATAATAATCCACATAATTTTATTCGTTCATTCATGTCAGTTTGGATTCATTAAACGTTTGTATTGTGTCGTTGCACTTTCACAAAGCCTTGGAATTTCGAAAATGTTGATGTTTGCATTGATTGTTGTTGACACTAGCATTCTTGCAGTTGAAAGCGAGGGAAGCATTAAAGGGCAAGTGTATGAGAAATATCAGGAATGACTAAAAGCATCAAACAGATTAATCGCATTATGAGCAATAACTTATTGCAAAAAGGGTAGTAGTACGCATATCTATTCCTTACAGGTTTTGAAAATAGGTATTGGATCCGGCAGCTATTTTGATAGTTTGATTCCACTTAGTTTAATTAACTTCAATATTTGTCAAACAGTCCACTTTTGATGCTATGAAATGTGTGCGGAGAAGCTGTGGGAGATCCAAAATGAATTTTGTTACAGCTCAAAGTAACAGTGTTTGTTTCTTGCAAGCATGGTTGCTTGTCAAAGTCCCGGTGATGCAATCAATAATGAAATTAAGTTCAACGCGTGTAAATAATAAAATAGCTGCCGTTTTTTGAACGTCGGGTAGAATGTGTAGTTGGTATTGGCATCCAATGGCAGGAAATGCACGTGTGAGTTACTACCACCCGACGTGCACTAAATTGCAATTTATTACAAGTAAAACCTCTATGGCCACTGCAAGTAAAAACTGTTGGTTTTGCTTATATATGAACAATAAACGCAATGCAATCCATTGCTATTGACACAGTCAAAAATTCTGGAACAAGTTGACACTTTTTATTAGCAAATTTTGTGTTCGAAGGAATGAATGATTACTAACAAGCTACTAGCATTTCCTGCAGCATAGGTAATTTACGAGCTTGACGGAGTCGAACTTTTAACTACTTATTCCACTACAACAAGTGACCGTTTATCATTTTCATGTAATTATATAGATGAGTGTTCGTGGTTTTGGTACCGGCAGACAATTATGTGGTTAAGGTAAATTAATTTCAACCAACTTCAAATATTTAACTCGGTTGCTTAATAACACCTTTGCTGGATAAAAACTGAATATTGTGTGGCGAACAATATTTTTGCACAGTGAAAATTGTGTGGACCACACGTGTGATTGATATATGTAAAGTACGGTTTTACACGGTTTAACAATAAACTAATAAGGTGTAACCTTTAATACATAATTATCGAAAGATACCTCCATACTTTGCAAGGCCCATCCCCCAGCCATATGACCAAATTGTCCCATGGTCCTTGGTAAACATGATTACATTGAACACCTCTATCCATTTATACAATCAAATTTTTTACGACTTGGCGACTCCCATTACCGTAGAGACGTCGAGTCCCACCACCCTCCTACTTCCGGTCCATGACGAGGTTCGTGGCTGAAAATCAAATCCCTTGGGCCAAATATGAGCCAAATTGGTCAACATGAACGGAAGTTAGAGAGGATGGAGACACACCGACAGACAAACAGATAAATCGCAATAAATGCCTTTCAAGAATTTTATGTTTCCGGTAGTTAATAAATATTTGGAACATGAAACCGGCTGGACTAAGCCATGTTCTTCTCCAACTATGGCTGTAATTTTGAGAACATACGGCTCACCCATTAATGAAAGTATAATTTCGGCTAATTATTTCATAACATAGTACTCAACTTCCATTCCCGTGAAAAATAAAAATGGGCACGGGGTTTATCTTAAACGTGCACAGACATCGGAACAGTCAGGTTCAAATAGGCTTATTGAGATCCCAGCAAAAAATAAAATGCTGCAAAATCATTCAAAGTTATTTTGCAGATGCTGCAAGTTATCCGAGTCTTTGGGAACTGTGCTTTTGCATTTCGACGAAACAACATGTCGCTTGAAAGCATGCGACAGCACCACAAAGAAGAAAGCGTTTGCACGGAAATTGATGCTCCTGAAAGCATTCACTGTGATCCTTGTAGTGGGTGGCCCTGTTCAATGGGAGCTGAAGCGCTCATCGAACGGTGCTAGTTGGATGGACAAATTTTTATATGGCTTTGCTGTAATTACGTTAACATGGGGAATCACGTACATTGAAACTTGTCAACGAAATGCACAGTATATTTGCTCCTACGTCAACGGTCTTCTGAAGTTCCCGGAAACGTTTTCTCATTACAACAACTTAAGAGACAGAAATATGTCGTTTATCTCCAAGCTAAACATTGCACTGGCTTATGCCATATACATTACTGCAGTTGCCTTTCCATCAACCATTACTTTTGGTCTACATTGGAAGAATCCTTGCAAGCCGTCTTTGGCTGGATTCTTGCTGCTACCACAATGTTCAGAGAATATAGTCGTGGAGAAGCCTTTCATTTACTGTATATGGATCCATGTGCTAAAAATTATTGTATTAGTTGCAAATCAGATCATGTGGTCGTTTACAGTACACGTAGGCCTGATAACTGTCTCGGTAGTTCTCATCCTGGGGACAATCTCACTGACGGAGTATCTTAAAATGTAAGTACTATTTATGCAAATTTCAGTCAACTAATGCACGTTATTAATTTAAACGATTTCGCTAGGTTTAAACGAAATTGCATGAGAGAAGACATGGATGGGAACCAAATCTTGTTGCAGTACAGAACCCTCCAGCTGCTGGGCACAGTAATGAACCAAGTTCAGCAGAAGGTCATCGTTACGATGCTAGTTGCCGGAGCAATTTTGATGTTGTCCGTCTCAACAATCATGACGGCCAGAATACATTTAACACACCAAACCCTTTTACAGTTTGGAATGTTTTTCATATTACTGACAGAGTGCCTGCTGTTACTTATCGCAGTTGTTGGTGGATTGTCTCAAGTATATAGACAGTCGCAGGAAATCTCTAGGACGTTGCGTGGCAACGAGGCAGCTCTGACAATGAGTGGAGTCCCCAAAATGGATGTCAAGTACAGAAAGAGGTTGCACCGTAGCTTTTACTCAATCAAAGTCAAATTTGGCTCATTAAATTTTATTGACGAGCTCACGACGCTAAATTGCATTGACTATGCTAATAATCTCACGGTTCAACTGTTATTGGTAAGCAAATAAATCTTGGTATAGAAATGTCTTAAGCAAGTTGAAATTAAGAATAAGCAATTAAACAGCCAGTATGGTACGAAAGGTCAGTGAGGTTGTTCGTTATGGTCAATACCATTTGTCATAAACGCGAGAATATTTGGAGCTGGACATCCGTTTGGAAATGGTTCAAGAATATTGGCATCAACATTTGTAGACAAGCAAATGGATGAATAATACAATACAACATCTATTTATGTCGGCATATACCTTTGAGTTTGTTGAAAGGAATTTTACAGCAAAGGTTTAGCTCCAGGTAGTCCGGAACGCTTTCGTAGCAGGTGCAAAAATTCTGGAAGTACCTGGATAGGCTCCGAAATATTATAAATTGTTCAAACTTGATTTGTATAGGAAAAGTTTGATAAATTTTAAAGTTACACAACCCATTTTTATTTTGAGAAGATTCCATATTTTTGACTACTGAATATCATGAGACAAAGTGCTGATCATCCGTAGCTATAATTCGCAATAGGTGACACACCATTTTATAATCCGACCTATTTTTGTCTTTTCATATATAAACAACCATTCTGCTTCCCACTGTTGATTTGATTGCAACCTTCATACTCAAATCCAAATTGGCTCTTCGTCAAGGTGCAACACAGGTTTTTGTTCGATCAAAACTACAGCATGCAGGCATCCCAAATCCATTTCTCCATTTTAACAAATTGAAACCAGTTAGTCAAAAACAATGCTCAAAGCACAAAATCTACTTAGATTAGTCATGAATACTATCAAGCTATTCGGCACAATAACAACCAATATTCATAAAGCATCTCTCAACCACAAGATCCCACTGCTTCAAGTTTCCGCGGAATCGGAGAGAATATTTCGCAAAAGGTCTCTCATTTCTCTAATATTTGTGACGGCAGCTTGGCTCCAGCTTCTCATATTCCAAAATCGCTTGACAATTTCGGACGCCATAACGTCCATGTTCCTTCAAAGAGCCATTTCATTCCATATACCAATCCTGTTTGACCTGTACAGGAACCGGAATGAAATTGCAAGGGAAATATCTGTAAACTGTCTTGTTGAGTTTTAGCAGCGACATAATCGTAAGTAGGCAATTATTTACGCACATCTCCAAGCGTTTATATGTATAGCAGATACTTCATTAATTACTCACTACCTCCATTACTCAGCCAGCAATTGGATTTCAACAGACATGACGACAGGTATCCGGCTAATACCCACCAAGTGGGTTCCCACCAGGAAGATTCCCCCCAGTAAATTCCCACCATGGGTATTTCCCACCAAGGAAAATTCTTTCTTTCTTCATGAAATGTATTGATGAAACTCAGTTCTGCGTTTATTGCAGTCAATAATGGTTTCCACAATTTCAGAGGTATTTTCCTGCTGTACAATTTACATAATTTATTTAACACTTATAGTTATGTATGTGATGAAAAAGTGAAACGCTAACCTCTGATGATACAGCGCACACCTAATGTGACAAAAACATTAAATATGGTGACCTTATTCAGTATATTTATGTTGGTTCAGTGGGTACCACCAACCGAACTGTACCATATATGCAGCCAAAGAAATTACAATAGAATTGTGTGCGACATATTAATGTAAATGTTTTGTCGGCATTGTAGTACTGTCTAAATTGTTAATCAAACGCAGCAACGTAAAATGTATTATGAATGCAGTTTATAAAGTTGCCGTAGATGTTCGGTCATTACATTATATTGATTGGTCTGAGTTGATACACACTCTCTTTGTCTTAGTGAGGAGACTAATCATTGAAGAAATATTAATTAGTATAATATGATTGGGAAATATTAAATGGTGGCAACATGTAGTGGTGGGAATATTCCATGATGGGAATGATCTCTGGGGGGAGTATTCCGTGGTGGCAAATTTCTCTGGTGGGAATTTTCCGTGGTGGGAATTCCCCTTGGTGGGAATTTACTGGAGGGATTCTTCCTGGTGGGAATCTACTTGGGGGGAATACGCCTGGAGCCACCTACTAGCGTTTCCAGCAGTATTGATAATCCATGAGCTGAAATTTATGTATATAAACTTGACGATGCGGAATAAATAACTATTACATTGCAACAAGTGAACATTGTGATGTAATTATACAGCTAAACGATCGTTTTCTCTGGTATCAACTGATAATTATGCTAGTACGGTAGATTAAATTCAACCAATTTCAACCCGCATTAACGGCTCTGCTTTATCCTCCCTCTTCTAGTTGAAATCAATATTTGCATTTAAATGGAAAATACGGTCGACAATCTTGGAATTCCAAAGATTGGTAGACAATGGTAGAAAATTAAATTGTTTTTTTTTCTTGGATTCCTACACTTGCTTGAATAAATAGCATGCCTATAGAGAGGACAAACATTAGTTTGACAATAACATGCAGAGTATAGTTGTTCTAACAGTAAATTAAAATTTATAACATGAAACAGGCTGCCCTGCTCTTTTTAATATTTGTCCTGAAACTTCGTAACGTACGGGCTACTTAATTAAGTAAACATAATTTCAGCTTATTATTTCCTGACACAGTTAATGCCGTAAAGATAAAAATGAGCGCGGGTTTGAACTTTGGAGAGGAATCGGTTCATTCAGGTGCAAATAGTTTTCTTGTGATCCCAGCGAAATAAAATGCTGCAAAATCATTCAAAGTTATTTTGCAAGTTATCAGAGTCTCTGGGAACTGTGCTTTTGCATTGCGATGAAACATCTTATCGCTTAAAAGTATGCGACAGCCCCACAAAGAAGAAAGCGTTGGAAAATCCACGGAAATTGTGGATTTTGAAAGCATTCACTGTGTTACTTCTATTAGGTGGCCCTGTCCAATGGGAGCTGAAGCGCTCATCAAACTATTATATTTGAATGGATAAATTTCTGTACAGCTTTGCTATAATTACGTTTATATGGGTAACCACGTACATTGGAGCTTGCCAACGAAATGCGCAGTATATTTGCTCCGACGTCAAAGGTCTCCTCAAGTTCCCGGAAAAGTTTCCGCATTTCAATAACTTCAGATACATGAATATGTCGTTTATCTTCAACCTCAACATTGCGCTGGCATACGGTATATACATCAATGCAGTCACCTTTCCACCGACCTTCACTTTTGGTCTACATTGGAAGAATCCTTGCAAACCGTCATTGGCTGGATTCTTGCTGCTACCGCAGTGTTCAGAGGATATGGTGACGGAGAAGCATTTCATTTACCGTATATGGAGCCATTTGCTAAAAATTATCTTATTATTGGCAAATCAGATCATGTGGTCCTTTACAATACACGTAGGGCTGAAAACTGTCTTGGTAGTTCTTATCCTGGGGACAATCTCACTGACGGAGTATATGAAAATGTAAGTGCTATTTATAAAAATTTATTTAAAAAATTGGAAATATCTTGGTCATGACTACTTAACGCTATTTATTTAAACGATTTGGCTAGGTTTAAACGGAATTGCTTGAGAGAAGATATTGCGGGCGTCCAAATCACGTTACAGTACAGAACACTTCAGCTGCTGGGGACAGTAATGAACCAAGTTCAGCAGAAGGTCATCGTGACGATGCTAGTTGCAGGATCCGTTTTGATGTTGTCTGTGTCAACAATAATGACGGCCAGAATACAACTAACACATGAAACCATGTTACAGTTTGGAATATTTTTCATGTTGCAGATAGAGTTCTTATTGCTACTTATTGCTGTTGTTGGTGGCTTGTCTCAAGTATACAGACAGTCGCTGGAAATTGCCAGGGCGTTGCGTCAAAACGTGGCAATTTTGCATATGAGTGGCGCCTCCAGGAAGGATGTTAACTATAGATTGAAGAAGCACCATAGCTTTTACTCGATCAAGGTAAAATTTGGCTCATTGAATTATATTGATGAGCTGACGCCACTGAGTTGCATTGACTTTGCTAATAATATCACGGTTCAGCTGTTGTTGGTAAGCAAATAAATTCTGAAAGGGAATCCCAGCTATGTCGCCATGTTTCGAAGGGAAATGGAAAGTGTAAATGGATCGGAAATACATCGTGTGGTGAAGGCATGTCGAAAAATTACAATCCTGTAAAATGGCTACGGTGAAAATCCGTCGGTTTATAATTGTAATGTAGAAGTCACTCCTATATAATGGTCACGTGAAGCTCTCCTGACTTTTAATATGTCTCATGTCTTTATGTCATATGTCAAGTTCAATATATTTTACTTGTATATTGTCACCTATGTGTAAGTATTGAAAAGCAATAATATTTTGCCTTGATTTATTCTTAAGTCTTTTATGCAGTTTAAGTCATTTACATATTTGCTATATATGATAATATGATATTTGCTACTTGAACATTCTCGATGTTCTTATTACGGTCAATGATAATATAAATTAAAGCGTGACTTTAATATGAATAATTGTGCGAACCTTTCAGTTATTCAAGTTATTGGACATCAGCGTCATTTCATTTTGTATATTGGTGATTATAGCATTTGACTCTGCGCCCAGTCTCACGAACACGCCCAAAGAGAACAAGTAGCAAGCGAGTAGCAGCATTTCCATTTTTATACAATTACAATTCTTCGCGGCGTAAGTTATCCACATCACATTAAACTCAATAAGTCACTCTAATTCACTCATTGCTTTGTTTATAGCATTGAGCCATTTTTATAAGTTTCCACAATCACATATATTCAATTTCGGGCCCTAGCATTCAAGCGAAAGCAATACAACACCAATCCCTGGCCCTCATTATTTCATACCTAACGAGACGTAGTCGTTACCTACGTGGTCCTTCAATTTCGGTTAACTTAATGGCAGCAGCTTTCAAATCTGACGTTTAAGGTATTACATAGGTATATGCAATAAAACTCAACCAGGTTGATTAGTAGCGAGACGTCACTGACGCCCACATCGACGCTTTGTTTACATTCATTTGCATTCATTATAAGTGTGCACTGTGTCGTCGCACTTTCACAAAGTCTTGGGATTTCGGAAATATTACAGGGCAAGTGTTTGAAAAATCTAACAAGGGAAGTACTTTGGCTTAAGTCCTCCGAATTGGCTGAAAATTTGGATTTCTATGAAATCGGCGATGCTGAAAACCATGGAAAAGTTTGTTTCTGCTAAATGTCAAATCTGTATCAGCTGCAAGCAAATACATCAACAAACACCATGTTTCTAGGTAGTCTTGTGTCCCACTATGCAAGTATACGATGACTCTCCAGGAAGCTGTAGAAATCAATACAGGATAATTTAAGACCGAAAAGTGTGTTATTACCAATTACATAATGCTCCCAAAAAGCTATGCCATTTCAACATGTGCCAAATCCGTCACCAAGTGTCATGGGGGCTACAAGAGTAGTTTGCTGTCGCAAATAAATGAATACTTTTTTACAGGTAGCGTTGCATGCATTTTGTCAATATCACCACTATGCATTTGGGCTATACCACAGTAATGCATTCGGGATATACAGGTGTAATACAAACGTAATGTTAATATTAGGATTTGCAATTCGTAAAATATAACTACAACAACTGTGACCCCATACGCTTACACAGCCATAACAAATTACATGACTATGACCTTTTAGTCATCTGTGACCCGATACTCATCTGTGACCCCTTACACAACAGTTACCGCTTACACTTACTCCTTCCACATGACCGATTACTTAACATTGACCCTTTACTAAACTGTTACTTCTTACATAACTGCTGTGAAGGGGTCATTGTCGTTTAGGGGTTAATGTTGTGTAGGGGTTATTGTTGTGTAGGGGTTATTGTTGTGTTGGGGTTATGATTTTGTAGGGGTTATTGCTGTGTAGGGGTTACTGTTGTGTAGGGGTTAATGTTGTGTAGGGGTTATTGTTGTGTTGGGGTAATGGTTTTGTAGGGGTTATTTTTGTGTAGGGGTTAATGTTGTGTACGGGTTATTGTTGTGTTGGGGTAACGGTTTTGTAGGGGTGATTTTTGTGTAGGGGTTATTGTTGTGTAGGGGTTATTGTTGTGTAGGGGTTATTGTTGTGTAGGGGTTATTGTTGTGTAGGGGTTATTGTTGTGTAGGGGTTATTGTTGTGTAGGGGTTATTGTTGTGTAGGGGTTATTGTTGTGTAGGGGTTATTGTTGTGTAGGGGTTATTGTTGTGTAGGGGTTATTGTTGTGTAGGGGTTATTGTTGTGTAGGGGTTATTGTTGTGTAGGGGTTATTGTTGTGTACGGGTTATTGTTGTGTACGGGTTATTGTTGTGTACGGGTTATTGTTGTGTAGGGGTTATTGTTGTGTAGGGGTTATTGTTGTGTAGGGGTCACAGTTATATTTTACGAATTGCAAATCCTAATATTAACATTACGTTTGTATTACACCTGTATATCCCGAATGCATTACTGTGGTATAGCCCGAATGCATAGTGGTGATATTGACAAAATGCATGCAACGCTACCTGTAAAAAAGTATTCATTTATTTGCGACAGCAAACTACTCTTGTAGCCCCCATGACACTTGGTGACGGATTTGGCACATGTTGAAATGGCATAGCTTTTTGGGAGCATTATGTATTTGGTAATAACACTTTTCGGTCTTAAATTATCCTGTATTGATTTCTACAGCTTCCTGGAGAGTCATCGTATACTTGCATAGTGGGACACAAGACTACCTAGAAACATGGTGTTTGTTGATGTATTTGCTTGCAGCTGCTACAGATTTGATATTTAGCAGAAACAAACTTTTCCATGGTTTTCAGCATCGCCGATTTCATAGAAATCCAAATTTTCAGCCAATTCGGAGGACTTAAGCGAAAGTACTTCCCTTGTAAGGAATGTATCTGAAAACTGTGAAGCGAAATAAGTGCATTATGAGCAATAAGGGTACTAGAAGATTTTGATAGATTCCACTTACTGTTAGTTTAATTAACTTGAATGTTTGGCAAGTAGCCAACTTTATAGCTGACGCAAGCTGATTACTTTTTATTATCAAGTTTTAGATTCATAGAATATTAATTAACTAATAATTAGTTATTAAATTCTGCAGTTCATTTCATATTTACTCATTTTACTTAAATGTGTATATACATACATACATTCTTTACACTAAAACCAAGTCTCAGCAACATGGCCTGCTTAACAAACTCCACAATTGTACATACAAATTATGTCCGATAGAGATAGATAAAAATAAATACAGAATTTAGCAGTACAAATGAGCATCTTACAAGTTATGGCACCGAAAAAGCAAACCTCTGCACGTTGCATGAGTATTCCCAGGCAAGCAAATTTTCACGCAGCCACTGGAATCCCATTGCATTTGAATGGAAACATGACCGGGTAACTCATGCCATATGCTGTTTGGACTCGTACCTACCCAGCGTTTCCTCAACAACAAGTGAAAGATTTTGATGTAATTATACAGATGAGTCACTGCTGTTTTTGCTACCGACAGACAATTATATCTATTCGGTAGACTAATTGCAACCCATTTCAACAAATATTAAAGGCGTCGGCTTTGTCAAGCCTTTGCAGAATATAAAAAACAACATTACGTAGGGAATAATATTTGCAAAGGAATTAAAAATGAGGTGGATTATTCCTCGACTTAACTAAATAATTACTACAATAATAAATATAATAAACGGTAGATAATATGTAACGCATGGTTTTCGTAATAATAAATTAAAATTTAGACATGAAAGAGGCTGGACAAAGCCATCTTCGTCTCAAACTGGAAGCTTGATAAAATACGGCACACCCATGTATCACCGAATAATTTCGGTTTATTATTTGATTACTGAGTAAATTCTATTCCAGCAGAAATAAAAATGAGCACGGGTTTTAACTTAAACTTTGGAGAGCCATCCTTCTATGCCAGTACAAAGAAGTTTCTTGTGTTCCCACAAAAGAAAATGTTACAAAATCATACAAAATTATTTTGCAGATGCTGCCAGTTATCCGAATGTTTGGGAACCATGCTTTTGCATTGTGACCAAACAACTTGTCGCTTACAAGTATGCGACCGCACCTCAAAGAAGAAGGCGCTTGCACGAAAATTGTGGCTTCTAAAGGCATTCACTGTGGTCCTCATACTTGGAGGGCTTGTTCAATGGAAGCAGTCCCATTCATCCAAGAATAATATTTGGATGGATAAGTTTCTGTATGGCTTTGCAGTAATTACGTTCACATGGGGAACCACATATATTGAGACTTGCCAACGAAATGCACCGTATATTTGCTCCTACGTCAATGGTCTTCTGAACTTCCCGGAAACGTTTCCGCATTACAGCAACTTCAGAGACAGACATATGTCGTTTATCTTCAAGCTCAACATTTTGTTAGCATACGGTACTTACATCACTTCAATAGTCCTGCCGCCAATATTTACATTTGGTCTACATTGGAAAAATCCTTGCAAACCGTCACTGGCTGGATTCTTGCTGCTATCGCAATGTTCAGACAATACACTGGTGGAGAAGCATTTCATTTACTGTATATGGAGTCATGTGCTAAAAATTATTCTACTAGTTGTAAATCAGATCATGTGGTCCTTTACATTACACGTGGGATTGATAACTATTTCGGTTGTCCTTATCCTGGGGACAATCTCACTGACAGAGTATCTGAAAATGTAAGTGTAATTGATTACAATTTCAGAAGAAAAGAAATGTATTGGTCATGAGCAATTCCCATTATTATTTTAAACGATTTCTCTAGCTTCAAACATAAATGCTTGAGAATAGATATTGATGGCGACAAAATCACGTTGCAGTACAGAACACTTCAGCTGCTGGGTATAGTAATGAACCAAGTTCAGCAGAAGGTCATCGTGACGATGCTGGTTGCCGGAGCAATTTTGATGCTGTCTGTCTCAACAATCATGACGGCCAGAATACATCTAACGCACGAAACCATGTTACAGTTTGGAATGTTTTTCTTGTTGCAGACGGAGTTCTTGTTGCTGCTTATTGCAGTTGTTGGTGGCTTGTCTCAAGTATACAGGCAGTCACAGGAAGTTTTGACGACGTTGAATGAAAATCTGGTAACACTGCAGATGTGTGGAGCCTTCAAAAAGGATGTCAAGTATAGAAACAAGATGCACCGTAGCTTTTACCCAATCAAAGTCAAGTTTGGCTCACTAAATTTTATTGATAAGCTGACGCCACTGAATTGCATTGACTTTGCTAATAATATTACGGTTCAACTACTGTTAGTAAGCAAATAAATGTATGACCAGGAATGTCAAATGAAAAGCCAATAAACACGGTACTCAAGGTCTAAAGATTCACCATAGCATATGTAAAAAAATTAAATAAACTGCCTATACAAATACCAAATACAAGTGCATTCTTTGTAAAATAAGGCCCTCGGTAAATGTTTGAACAAAGTTGTATTTCAGATGGCAGTTTTATTTACTTAGGCCCGCAAGCATCAATATTATTGTGAAGGTTTTTGCAGCCAAATAGAAATGTAAGCGTCCTAAACATTCGCAAAATATACCAAAGTATCGAATGCTGAACGTGAACATTTTTCATTGCGCAGCTAGCAAGTCATATGTCTTCCATCGGATTTTTTCCAGCAATGGAATAACCACGACTGAAGAAAATGTCAGTGAGGCTATGCATTATGGGAGGCAGTACGATTTGTCATAAACGTGAATAGGTTGGGACTGGGCATCCGTTTGGAAATGGGTCAAGAATGCTGGCATACATAATCGTACACAAGCAAATAGATGAATAATACAATACCGCATCTATTTCGGTCGACATATACATTTTAACATACATGTTGAAAGGAATTTTACAGAAAAAGGTTTGGCTCCAGATACCCTGGAGTGACTTCGTAGCAGGTGAAAAATTCTGGAAGCACCTGGGTTGGCTCCGCAATATTATAAATTATACAAAGTTTTTTTTGTATAGGAAAAGTGTGATCAAGTTAAAAGTTATACAACCCATTTCTATTTTGAACATAGCCCACACGTTTGACAGCTGAATAACATGAGACTATCTGGTGATCATCTGCAGCTACACTGCGCAGCAGGTGACCAACTATTTTATAATCCAACCTATTTTTGTCTTTGTATAAACAAACATTTCAGCTTCCTACTGTTAACTTGGCTGCCATCAACAAACTCAATGCCACATCACATCTTTCTCAAAGTCCACCAGATTTTTCTGATCGACTGCAGCAAACAGACTGTATTTGTCCATTTTAACGAATTTACACCAATTTCTCAAAAACAATGCTCATAGGACAAAATCTGCTTAGATTAGTCCTCTATACTTTTAAGCTATTTGCCACCCTAACCACCATAATACATAAAGCATCTCTCAACCGCAAGATCCCGCTTCAAGTTTCCACGGAATCGGAGAAAACATTTTGCAAAAAGTCTCTCATTTCTCTAATGTTTGTGACGGCAGCTTGGCTCCAGCTTCTCATATTCCAAAATCGTCTTACAATTTCGGACTTCGTAACATCCCTTTTTCTTCAAGGAGCAATTTCATTCCATATCCCAATACTGTTTGAGTTGTACAAAAAACGGAGTGATCTTGCGAGGGAAATAAATTGCCTCGTCGACTTTGAGCAGCGACATAACCGTAAGTAAACAAACGTTAACGCATTTCCCTATGTGGAAGTACATGCCATATAGGAAAGACCCAGATCCGACTCTTTTGTAGTGTAAATTGGATACCATATTCGGATTCCCCGTTAAAAGTAGAGTAATTGTGACGTACGAATTGATTTTTAAAAAAATGTCCAATGGGGTAAATTGCGAAAATTCTGTTTAGTTAGGCTATTCAAAGGATAACAGATTTTTTCTTCGTATTTCGATCGATTCGGCTGAAATTTGGCATGAGGCTTCCCCAAGGGACCCTCCAGACAGTTCAGTCGAGAAATGTTGATTTTTTTCAAATTTTACCTCAGTTGATGGGGTCAAAGTTCAAACATTTTCAAAAGTCATATTTGCGCGTACCAATAAGTAAAATATGATATGACTAGTATTTGCAAGAAGAATACCATATCGTTAAATGCAAAATATAATCAAACGAGCTATATTTAAGTTTGTTCGGTTACATAAAATCATAATCCACTTAAATTGACAATTTTATTGAATGATGTTAACGCATCAGCTGGAATACAAGTGACAACAAAATATTATTTCTAGTATCAGAATTGACTGTATCGGGTCTAGGGGTAATTTTAGAGCGGTAAATAAGTGATACCAAATTCTGATTTTGAGCGAAAATCTTGGTTTCAGTCTAGAAAAACACAATCTCATCATTTTTATTTCAACAACTGATTGATGAAGTTATATGGATTTATTTCTTATAATCAAATAATATTCATATGCAGTTTATTTATGATGTATCAATTTGCAATAAGTCTGAAAACTAATTCCGTACTAATTGGACGGAGGGAACTTACAAGGTAATTATGTATTACTTAAACAGATATTGGGCTGGGCTCATATGTGAATCCTTATTAACGAATGTATTTGGCGTCGGTTAACTATCGTTTTTGCAGTAATTATAAAATACACAAAGGCTGATAGATTATCATTACTGTTTATTAGAAAGCTACAGAAAATGCATATGTATTTAAAGCAAATAAGGATACATCCATCAATGTAACATTAACTGCGTTGAAATAGATCTGTTAAACATATAGTCATACTATTTACAGTTGCATATGAACGGTTTCTGCATAGAAATCATCCCATCATCCCATCATAGCAGTATGTCGCTTTTCTGAAGACGGAACGACTTATTTACCGCTCTAAAATTACCCCTAGACCCGATACAGTCAATTCTGATACTAGAAATAATATTTTGTTGTCACTTGTATTCCAGCTGATGCGTTAACATCATTCAATAAAATTGTCAATTTAAGTGGATTATGATTTTATGTAACCGAACAATCTTAAATATAGCTTGTTTGATTATATTTTGCATTTAACGATATGGTATTCTTCTTGCAATTACTAGTCATATCATATTTTACTTATTGGTACGCGCAAATATGACTTTTGAAAATGTTTGAACTTTGACCCCATCAACTGAGGTAAAATTTGAAAAAAATCAACATTTCTCGACTGAACTGTCTGGAGGGTCCCTTGGGGAAGCCTCATGCCAAATTTCAGCCGAATCGGTCGAAATACGAAGAAAAAATCTGTTATCCTTTGAACAGCCTAACTAAACAGAATTTTTGCAATTTACCACATTGGACATTTTTTTAAAAATCAATTCGTACGTCACAATTACTGTACTTTTAACGGGGAATCCGAATATGGTATCCAATTTACACTACAAAAGAGTCGGATCTGGGTCTTTCCTATATGGCATGTACTTCCACGTATACACTTATGTAGCATATATTTCATCAATATCGAATTATTTTCTTAACCCAGCCAGCAATTCGATTCCAAACGACGTGGCGACTGGGGTCGGTCGAAGAATTTCTGCATACCTATGGCTTGGGATGATAACAGTGCCAGCAACCGTGCTTATGGCATGGATGCTGTGCTTGTCCACACCGTGCATGACTACCAATCTCGCATTGCCCTTATTTCCTGAGTGCTTCTCCAACACACCACAAAATATCCAATGGGTAGGATTGATTGTGAGAGGTCTTGTACATTTCTGTTCCGGAACACTTGTATCATGGGTGTTTCTATTTACGTTTGCAAATTGTGTTTTGGAGTATGTCATATATTCCTCGTTACACTACTACTGTATTTGCAATTATGTTAGCATATTTCAAATAGAAATTGAGCAGGCAAATGCTTCTGATATTTTATCGTCGGTGACGATATGGCGCGAAATTCAAATTATGTTGAATCGCAACAATGATATACAACAGGGTTGCTTAGTAACCACCACAATAACACTTTGCTCGTTCGTTTTCATTGTAAGTTTGTACTGCGTTGTTGCATTATCAGAAAGTCTTGGCGTTTCGGAAATATTGATGTTTGTAATGCTTGTTGTTGACACCAGTCTCATTACCGTGGAAAGCGAGGGATGTATAAAAGGGCGGGTGTTTGAAAAATCTCACGAGTGTCTGAAAAGTATCAAGTTAAACATGCGAATTATGAAAAACAAGGGCAGCAGAAAGTATGTGAATTCTTTAGAGGTTTTGAAAGTTGGGATTGGGTCGGGTAATTATTTTGACAGTTTGATTCCACTTAACTTAATTAATTTCAACGTTTCCCAAACAGTCAACTTTTTGATTCTATGAAGTGGATTAAATGAAACTATTAGTGGCTTACGTAGATTACGCAACTTTTATGCTGGAATGCTAGGAGTTATAATGGGATAAGTAATTTCAGTTATTTAGCACTCCAAGAAAAATATAGTAACCCATGAAGCATATCATTGTCACTTTCGACAAAAATTAGGCAGTACATAAAATTTAACCAACAGGTACATATATATAAAGTGGAATGTTTGGACGATCCAAGAAGATGCACTTTTTGCTAATAGGGTCTGTTTCATTCAATGCCTTTCTATTGCCTCAATGCCTCAATAAACTTAACGTTATTACTATGTATTGTTGAACTACTATCAATTGTGCATAAATCTGATTGCGTCTGTAACTTGGAAGTTTCACTTGGAAGGTTTTTACCTAGCTTTACGGGATTTTATATTTGACTTAATAATAGACTATGACTATACGCGATAATTTCGTCACAACATTAATTCTTAACCATTTGCCCAGCCTTAGCCTCAACTAGTTTTGACATGTGTAATTATTTCGTAATAGAATAATAACTGTAATTATTTCACAATCGACCAAAATAAAAGTCTCCCATGCCGCCCGTTTGGAAGACACTGCCTTACCGCTGTTATGCACAACGTTGCCCAGGATATTAATTGTTATATTTGAAACTGGTGAAGTTTAGGTTTAAAGCACTACTGAATTGAATACATTAAGCTCCAGTCTTTAAATTTCTAATCTGTTTTTGCATGCCAATTTGATACAATAAATCATATATTTTCTCAAAGTTAATGCAAAAAGCATTAACTCGATTGCAGAAGTATTGGCAAGAGAAATTCTGTTTCTCTGCTCCGCCACTTTATCAGCTTGGATATATCATTTTGGTTTTGCAAATTGTGTCATTGAATATAATTGTATGGTGCCCTGCACTGCTACTGCACTCTCAACTATGTCAACATTTTCGGAAGGAAATGCGGCGTGTAAATGGATCCGACTTACAACACATAGTAAAGATATGGCGCGAAATCCAGATCATGTTGAACGGCTGCATCGAAATCCAACAAGGTTTCTTGGTAACCACAACAATGTCGCTATGCTCATTTGTATTTATCATGAATTTGTACTGTGTCGTCGCACTGCAAGACAGTTTGGGGATTTCGGAAATCTTTATGTTTCCGCTGTTCACGTTGGATGCCAGTCTAATAACATTGTCGGGTAAAAGGTCGGGTCAACGAGAGATCGATGAAGTGTCTCAAAAAAGTTAGAGCAAATAAGAAGGTTATGCTGAATAATATGAGTCTCCGGTACGAAAATTCCTTAAAGTTCTTCAAAGTGTGCATTGGCTCGGGCAACTACTTAGATAGTTTGATTCCACTTAACTTGCTTGATTTCAATGTTAACCAAACTGTAAATATGCTGCTGCTTTAAATCGATTTGTAACGGCTGCCCTAAGAATAGATAACATTCATTTGCGCACCATTAGACCAACATGTATTTGCACATGCATCAGCATGAATCAAATGCCGAACAAATTATCATGAATGTAATTATCTTTGAAGTTATGTATTCATGCAAAAATGAGAAGCAAATTATGTCGAATAAAGGGTGCATCATAATTCATGGGACTAGGTTCAACTAGTTACAACTTTTGTTGACGATTTCCTTGAACCTTACGTCAAATTTCAGTAGATTATCTAATATTTAAACTGTCCGCTTATTAGTTTTTGGCTTCCTACCTCATAGCCGCCAAAGAGGAGAGGACCGAAAAACCTTAGTTGAAAAAACGCAAGTTTACTATTGACGTTATTTTTACGTGAGAAAATACATGTTTAGATTGTCCGTTCTGTTTCCGATTCCACGGTGATCAATCTGATCATATGTAGAACAAGTTGGAGTTAACGATACTAAATCGCTAACGGTAGTAAAATTATACCAATATTCTTTATGACTCTCAGCATGTGGAAAGTTTTGGTTTTGATGCAAAATTTCAAATATGGCAAGATTCAGTGTATATATTTGGTGCTACCAAAGTCAAAACATGGCGAAACTATTTATTTGCTAAAAGCGGGTTTCTGTTCACAAGAAAATGCCGATTCTTATAAATATGCTCTTGCTAATGTGTCCTTTAAAACTTCCTTTTATGTCGACTCAAATAATTCGGTCTTCGGGAATCTTGCATGTTTGCCACGCCGGGTTTGGAGGTCTCCCATTTTTGAAGGGTACGATATAAAAAGCCATAAAAATGGAGCAGCGAAGCTTCAAACATCAGATAACCTAACGTAGCATAGCGTTTGCTTTAAAGCATGTTGGTTAAAAGTTATAACTGATTGATGCCAGCCGTAGGAATTATGATACTCCCTTTATTTGCGAATTCTTTATATATTTGGAAAGTGTGTATCGGGCCCGGAAAGTTATTTGATAGCTTGATGTCTCTAAATTTCTTCGATTACAATGTGTAAAAAACTGTAAGTTTGATTCTGTTATGAAAGTCGACGCTCTCGAAAATGGTATATACATATAAGGGCTTTACAACCTTCAACTACTAGATAATTGAAACGTGCATAAATACAACGTTAAAGATGAAGTGGATTTATGTTTAAAGACAGCAATATAATTCTATAATGTTACATGTATTTAATACATATTTTGGAAAGGAATTGGAAATTTATTTATTGTAAATCTGTTGGCATTAATTAGGTTACATGCACCACCTTAATAGTGCAGCTGTTGTGAAGATCCAGCTAGAAATCACTAGATGACAAGAGATGTAACCAGCTCAATGGCAATAATTCTCCAAGACATTGGTTAGAGGAGTAATGATAATGGGATCTGTTCATAATCGACAATATAATTATCGACTCAATTACGTGTTACAAAAAGTGCCATTTTTAAGTGTCAGCATGTGCCACTTTAAATGCATCTCCGCTTAAGTTGCAGCCAATGTATGAAATGATTGTTATGACACAATAAGAGAATGTATGCTATACTAAACCACGTCACAAAGTAAATCCATATTTAGTTGCTCAGGTGAATCAATAACCATTTAATGTTCCATATAAACAGTTCAAACATTTGAAGTACACGGACCTCGTTGACATTTGGCCATGCCATTTTGTGATATTAGACATATGTATATATTGCGTTTTTGAAGGGCATTTGGGCGTTAAAGTCGTCACTATTTATAAACATAGGAGCTTACGTATTTGATATGTTGTCATCCAATTGGATTTCCCCGTATTTTATACGTATGTTCATATCGGACATAACTGTCAAAAGGCGGACAAATGACGTCCACATCCTGCTAGAACAGACTGGAATTTCCATACAATATTCTATTTCCAAATGAAAGTGTTGATATACTGACATGAATAATCAACATTAAATAGCCTTAGTGTTGCATTTAACCTTTGCATGTTCATCTCTAATTTACTTAGCCTAGAATACCACAAGAATTATTTATCAGTGTCAGCATTTAAAATCAACAAAGCTGCTATTAATACAAACCAAATTGGGCACAGAACAAGACAGCCCCATTTCCTCTTATACCCGATATTTTATTTAGATGGATTCTAAGTTTTTTCGTCACTGCCAATTAGATGCCAATTTGTGAAACACAAGTTTTGATGGCAAACTACTTACAGTTCACAAGCCATTTGCGTTTGTCCGCCATATACCATTATCTTGTTGGAATAGAATAAGAACTGACCATTTGATATTTACTACTCATGACAAAAGTAAAGACACGCGGCTGTACTCATTAAATCATCTGTATTTTTGGGTGCCCATTTTGACAATGTTGATAGCGCAAAATCTTCTACCATTAGCGCTTCGGTATTTTAATTTCTTTGGACGATTAACCACAATAGCTCATGTTTCTTCTCTTGATCCCAGATGTCCAGTCGCAGTGTCTGCAGAAACTGAGAGGACTTACTGTTTAAGGTCTCTTGCTTCACTAGTTTTTTTGACGGCTGCTTGGATTCAGTTTTTTGCATTCTCAGATTGTTTCACCATTTCTGATGGAGTAAAGTCATTGTTCCTACAGGGAGCGATATCGTTCCACATTCCGATATTGTTTGTGCTTTATAAGAACCGCAAGGAAATTGCTGTTCAAATTAACTGTCTTGTGCAGTTCGAAAAAAGACACAACCGTAAGTATTCACACAATAGTGTACCGTTGAATACCAAATATATATTCTTCATAATGTTCATGTTGTATGTCCATTTTTGAATGTCTATTCATGGTACCATTCTTCTAAAATTTGTAGCTGCAAACTTGGTTCCGCCGGAAGCACAGATGGGCATTGGATTACGCATATGTTTTTATTTGTGGCTGGCACTTATAACCGTTCCCGTGTCAGTTCTTGGCGCTTGGATGCTATGTATTGCAACACCATGCATGTCCATCAACATTGGATTCAAAATATTCAACAAATGCGCTTTAGATTTGGATACGATAACCGCCTTCGAAACGGTTTTGAGAAGTGCACTTCACTTTTGTTCAGCAGCATTAACAGCTTTTGTATTTTTGTTCACATTTGCTAACTGCGTTTTGGAATACAGCATATACACAGCTTTACACTCGTACTGCATTCTCAACTACATCTACATTTTTAGGCAGAAGATGAATATCCTAAAAGAGTCTGAGGTACAGCCGGTGGTTAGAATATGGCGGGAAATTCTAATCATGTTGAATAACCAAAATCAAGTACAACAAGGCTGTTTGATAACTACGGCAATGACGCTATGTTCATTTGTCTTTATCATAAGTTTGTACTGCGTTGTGGTATTTCAAGAGAATCTTGGCATCCCCGAAATATTAATGTTTACAATCCTAGTGATCGACACTAGTTTAATTACAATAGAAAGTGAGGGAAGTATTAAGGGACAAGTATTTGAGAAGTCTAAGGAATGTGTGCAGGAAATTAGAGCAAACAGTAGAATCATGGTAAACAAATTGAGTAGACGATATGTTGACTCGTTGCAAGTGTTGAAAGTAAATATTGGATCGGGCAACTATTTGGATGGTTTGATACCACTTAACCTAATTAATTTTAATGTTAATGAGACGGCCAGTTTACTGCTACTTTAAAAAATTATTACCCTGTGAGGATACACTTATCGATGCACGGATACATTCCAATTATGACCAATAATAACTCTGAACAAATTTCAAAGCTAGCAAACCATTGCTATTTTTCAAACTTTTCAAATACTTACTACAGTTAGTTTCAAAAACAATTTACTGAATAAGTATATGGAGATGCACATAACACTAAAGTTTGTAGAATGCAACTTTGTTGCAGCTTATATAGAATATGCTAATTATAATAATAATATATACATATAATTATAAACAGTATAATATTCTGTTCATCAAATCTAAAAATCATAATTGCATGCTGAAGAAAAGATTGTCCATTCTCTTCGTCTAGTACGGTAGTCAACAAGTCCGAGTTCATACGAATGAGGGAAATTCTACCTGGACTATTAATTGTTACAGCGCTTTACATAGCTTGTTGGATAATATTTATTTTAGAGATTTCTTGCTCGGAAATGTGGTATGCGTTCCTCAAGTTTAAATTACGTTTATGCCAAAACACATCATGCAAGAAACAAACTATATTGCCAACACCATTTTAGCGTAAGTTTTATTAAAAAATAATCGGTTAAGGTATAATTTTAAGTTCACTGCGAGAGGTCCTCTTGTAGTTTCCCTATATGATTAATTATGTATATGATGCAAATATCGATTTACTTTAGCATTTTAACATGACGACTTGTCATGTATAACAATTGTATCGATGAAACTGTAATTGCTTTGTTTATGCCAGTAAAACGACACGTAAAGCTAAAATTTGTATTGGATTGTTCAATCTTTTACCAAATGTGTTGATTAAGTCAGTCAATAAAAAGGAAACAATGCATGAAGTGTTTTGGAATCTGAAAAATTGCGCGACGAAATAATAATGGGGATAATAATAATTTCGTGTTCGTGATCAAAGCATTGTGTTTTAAACTGTTGGGGATTTTTTAGGAGTTCCAAAAACCGCGAAATCGTACCATCATATATGTATTTGGTATACAACAACGCATTGTTCTTTGAGGATGATGAGTACTGTAAAAGAAAGATAAAATCTCAAATGTAATTTGTATAATACATACATTATATTATATACTGCAATATCTTATAAAAAATGTATTGATATATTTTCCTTTTGCAAATAAAAATTAAAAGTGGAACAAAAGCACAATTAAATTGTATGCGTAAAGATGTGCAAAATGATAATAATGTTTTAATCCGTATCGACGGCACTTCGTTGAGTAGGTTAGGGTTGAATTATTATGTAACTCAAACACAAAATGTCAGTCAACCGGTCATTCAGAGCTCATGACCTGGTTGGCAGATATTTACAGTTGCACTTAAAATATGTAACATGAAAACAGAGGAAAAAAACATTTAAACGTTTAAAAATGAATAAAAATATGCGCACGTGTGTTCCACTCTTTAAGCTGTCATACTGAATTTCTGTACTTGTACTCATTTTGTTTCACGCATATCACATTTTTCCCCTAACAACTTTTGCTTTATAAATCGTGGTTACAAATGAAGACGTGAGTAAGAGAGACTAAACAACAAACATTTATGCGGGAACATCATCACAACTAAATAAAAGCAACCAGATCAACGGAAACTAGAGCAGCAGCCTACCTTGAAACCATTAATAAAACGTTCCCAACACACAATTATACAATGTTTCTTGCTATAAATTCAGCTTCATAAGCACAAGTTGTTTAGTTTAGATTTGACCGGCTTTCTCTGAACATTACAAAAAACTAATGTAAAGATCATTATGAAGACGGCACAGATTTTGCTGTTTTTGATCCCATTTGTAAGTTTTCAGGTTTTATATAATTATTGGGCCATTACTTTAAGCATATAAAAATTTTATGACGTGATATTTATTAAATTTGATTCATAGATTCTAAGTCAACTATGGGACGCATGCCACGCCCTTCCCCAGTACGGCGCTGAAACAACAGCTCCGCCGGATTCTCCAACAACGACAAGGAATCCATTTGAACCTCCAACATTTCAAACCGTTGCTACCCAGCCACCACCAACATTCCAAACATTTGCCACACCGGAGACCCCATCCACCCAACCTCCACCCACATTTGAGACCCAGACTTATCAAACATTTGAAACTCAAACGTATCAAACATTTGCTCCTCCGGAAACGCCCTCCACACCAGCCTTTGGAATGCCAACAGCAGCGCCATCCCCAACTACAGAAGAGACCACAACATCCTCCAATACTGAGCAGTGATCACTGATCATGCAATTTAGCTTGTTGTTAGCCCGTACGTATAAGTGTGTGTGTGTTTTGCCAATTTGATAACTAAATTGTTGAAAACATTGAAACTTCATACTATTCATACAAATTACGATAGGAAAAACCTCACCAATTTATCGTTACCAGAGAAACCAAATTATTAAAGTTAACACGTCATTATTGAAAACAAACCCCATTAATACAAATAACGTTAATTACATTATGATGGGACTGAAAAGTAATTCAATTCAAATACAGCTTCACTTTTAGATTTTATTTCTCTCAAGCCACAACAACAGCAACAATATATATAGTTTTAAACGTGTTCATGAAAATTCGTTACAATGGCATAGTATAGCACCAATAAGTGTGACGACGCATACATTTATCGAGAAATGGTTTTTCGTCGTTTCACTAACTCAGTACACCAGGCAAGATCTGAAACGAAATACATTACATTTCTTCCAGGAATATGACTCCATTACACTATAAATAATTTTTAGAAATTATGCGGTTAGTATTGTGCGGTTGACTTACCGTAGTTTCCTTGCCTGTGAGTCACCTTTCACGGATGCTACGTTTCTTACATGTTGTCGTTGAGTACATACAAAGATGTGCGCTTTAAATTGAAATCACTACTAACTGCTACTCTGTAACTTTAATTTAATAAACTGTGAAGATTTAATTTTATGTGCAAACTGAACAAATTTGTTCCTGTTTACGGGAAATGTTCTTGCCCGTGCCCACCATTACCTAACATTATAAACAAAAAGTATTCAATACATTATATTATACAAAAGGGGTATAAAATACGTGATGATTTACAGCTTCCTTGATCTCAATTCAAAACCATTGACGTGTGAACTCCGCAGTAGTGCTCACGCTCACTCTCCTTCTTGTTCAGTGAGAGCCATTTTGAGAAACTGTTGGCAACTGGACAAAACCAGCAGGGGTCGGCGGCGTCAACCTTTTGTTGCATCTCCCAATTTGCCTGGCATAGGTTATTATTATTTCTTCTCAACTCATCATTTTGCCGCTTCAGATTATCAATCTGGCCAATGGACGCAATTTCCATTGCGGACATTTTTCGTTTCAAGGAAGCATTTTCATTTTCCAATACGACCATATTTTTCTTAGTAGTGGAGAGTTCCCTTTTCAGTCTGAGATTTGTGGCGTCCAGTTTCTTCTTTTGGTGCTGTAATTCCAACTTCTCGTCTTCCAACGTTGCAACTTGGTCCCGCAAAATGTGCATTTCTAGTCGTAACTTTGAGTTGTCGTCTTGGAGTTTTGTTACGTCTTCTCGCAGTTTTCTATTCTCGTCATTTGTACTTGCCAGGGAGCGTTCCACGTTTTCGTTCTGTGTTTGCAAGGATTGAATGGTTTTGCTGTTCTCTAGTAAATCCTTCTCTGCATTTCCTAGCCTCTTATTGGATTCATTCATAATCGTCTTCATCCGTGACATTTCGGATAGTATATCTGCCAGGGTGATTGGTTTTGCATCTTGTTGTGCAGCTGTGGCTCTACAATTTGGCGTTGGTAATTTCTGCATACATATGTCAAAAATTGTATAGGATTTATTATTCATTTCCAGGGTTTGTTTTATTTACATATATAATTACTGAAATTACTAGTTATATATGTGTGTGTAGAAAATATCGAAACTTGAATGACATACCTGACCTCCTCCAGCGTCACAGCGCGATTCTTTCGATGGAAGGTCTTCCGTATCCATATTCAATGGCTATCCTGCTAGCTCACACAAATAGGTTTTTTGGTTGAATATTTTTTATAAAATATGGCTAGTAGAAATGGAATCTAAATTATAGATGCAGTTGCGTATCCGGAAGACGACATCCGTTCTCTGGTGCTCATAATTTCGGAACTACGAAATGTATTCTAATGTGTGCGTGTCAAGCCAGTCATTTTATTTGTGAACAAATGTTCGTGGATTAATTCGCCGGCATTATTTACATTGGGAGAGTTGAATGCCCTAGCCGTGTACGTACTTATTTTCTATATTATAGGTAACATATGTATGTATATGCACAAATTGTGAATGTATGAATGAACAAACACATTAGATTGAATATACTGATAAATAGTAGGGAAAAGCGTCTGCTGCTGTCAACATTGTATCTATTCTGATGTGACAATGGCGAGGAAGACTTATTTACTATTTTGAAGACTAGGTACTACTCTAGTAAGGCCAGTTCTCCTTGTTAAGTTTAGATTCAACTCTGAAATTCTTATCGTTCATGCTAATCATTGTTTACTGTAGGCAAACGGAGTGTATGAAAAATTACTACCTGAAATTTTATTGAACGCACAAAATACATAAATATCTCAGAAGTCATCATTTCAGCGAAGTGACAAATGTTCAATCAATCCTACTACAGTCAGTTTTTGGGTTCATACCTTGAAACCATTATATTCGCATTCATTGTATAACCAGTACGGAAGTAAATAGTTTAGTAAACTTATCCAAAAGCGAATAATATCGTGAATGAACTTGTGCCGGTTACGTACGGTCAGCATACTGACAAATGCGCCTCCACTGCTTTGGCAAAAGATAAGAGCAGAGTTGACAATGTGTGCATAATTTATCAATATTGGCTCTACGTACTTATCTATCAACAGCTTTGGATGAGTCAAACTGGCCAGACAAAGAGAGTCTACTTGCGGTGAGGTTACCCTTACATTTTGATACAGTCACAAGCCGGTTCAATTGACGGTTAGCTATAGTTTGAGTAAACAATGAAACCCAAAACAAAAAATTAGGCGAATGAATATTGGTGTATGCGAACGATAAGCATGCGCAGTAAATCTTTGAAGTTTTAAGCATTGGTTACATCATGAAGATAAGTGCTTTCAGCACAATTTATTTTGACAATAAGAAATAATTAACATTCAGGAATAGAAAATGTACATATATAAATCGAGTGGTGAGCATACCAAACACATAATTCATTCCAGTAAGGGACAAATATTATGAAACAAGCATAGTCGCCTCGTACCGATGTTTATCGCATGAGACATTAGGCGTTGTCTTCTTACCCCAGGGAGAAAGGAATTTCACAACTCTACAAATGAAGCATGGCTTACGACTTTCCACTTCCAACTGAAGAATTTCCCCTTCCATTTTCAATTTATCCACCTGAGTCTCCAGTTGAATATTGACGTGTTCCAATTGGAGCTTCTCATCTGTGATTTGGGTGCACTGGGTTTCCAGCTCCTTTACTCTACTTCGTAAAATTGCCTTGCTGGCTTTTAGCTTGCTGACTGCCTTTTGAAGAGACGCGTTTTTAGATTCAAACTGTTGTTGACGTTCTGTGCTTGCAGCTTCCTTACCATTTCGAAGCTCTTGTTGTAATTCCAATTTATCTTTTAGTAGTGATGTTTTCACATCTTCATATGTTTTCAGGAGCGCTTCTTGTTTTACATTAGTTTGTTGGATATCTTCTAGCTGCTTCCTCAGGTCAGCGTTCTCGGACTGGAGCTTACTCTTTTCCATCTCCAACGACTTCACTTTTGCTTGCAAGGATGCGACTTCTTCTAGTAAAGCTGCATTCTCACTTTGCAGATTTTTGACAAGCGCATTCAGCTCATTGTTTTGTTCGTCCAATTGTGAAATGTTAATCACCAGTTGCTCATTTTTGCTGTTGATTTCTTCCAAATTTGACAATGTGATGATGTTGCGCTCTTCCAATTGCGTGATCTGTGTATCCAGCTTCTTATTTTGTTCCTCCATCTCTGCCAACTCCGCCATGATACTTGCCATTGTCATTTGGTCAGTGGAAATCGTCTCACGATTTGAAAGTTGGTTCTGTAACTCTTGTACTTCCTTTTCTAGGAACCGATTGTTCTACAAGTAATTGATTTTTATAATAAGAATTTTATAATAATATAACAAAGGTTTTATTTGAATGCAAACTGAGTGAGTATGCATATTTTACTTGTTTTTCTGTTTCCAGGTTCTCCTTCAGTACATTCGTCATGCTTTCACACTGGCCCATCATTTTCACCAACGCTTCCAGTTGACGGTTTATTTCAGTTTCCATTTTCGAAAAAAAACGGCAGCCCGTTTCTTCAATAGCGTACAAGTCAGTTATGAATATACATGAATTTGCAATCAACTTCTTGAATATAATATCAAGTTCCCAGTTTCATGCGAAATGTGATAAACTATATTCTAACATACAGAACTTGTAGATGCCTATAGTGTTCTAGTGGAAATGTGTCGGTTTTCCTTGCCAGTATAAAGAAGCAGTTCTCACAATGCAAAACCGTTAAGAATGCTTATCTTTACGGAAATCCCATGTATTTCTCAGAGTAGGTCACGCGATCAAATAACGAGCATTGAACAGATGAAATAATTACTGGATCGGTCTGCTACAGAGTTTGAAGTTTTATTCAATAAGTATTTGCACCGCACACAGTTATATCTATGTATGCAATCCACATTGTACCAACCATAATCAAACAACACATAATATCTGGTTTCTCGTATCGAAAGAAAGCCACCATCAACGAAATCAATTAGGCAAATGCCAGCATAAGAATATTTGCTTTACATCAATCGCTTCCACAAAAAGGTTGATTGAGACATATACAAAGTGCGCAATTATATTTTAGCGTTTAGCATTCCAGTGCGATTTTTTATCTGATCCTCCCAGAGCGATAGCGCTATTTATTCAGTGAGCATTTACTTTCCAAAATCTGGATTTTGTTCGCTTAATAGCAAACAGTATCGACGGCGGACAGAAATAGAATTGTAGTAATATGCGCTATACTTTGTTTATGTAATTTTTATTGGGTCACATGAGAATACAAAGTATCGGATCATTCATATCAGTCATGCTGAGCCATCTTCCAAATTATTTTTACATTACGTCCAGTGACAAACTTTGGCATGGAGGGAATAAAATTTCTCCACGAAAGTTTCATTGCCTGATAGAGAACAGTTAACTTTTACTGCCAAAATTAATATTATTTTCACTATTTACACTATTAAGCTTTTGTGAAAATATTGGACAAAATAATGTCGCATTTTATTATAAATCGGGTACAATATGCTTTTAGGTAGCTATAGACCCAAATTGTAACTGAAAGCAATGATTGTTGTGCCACTGGCATTAGTTTAGACATGTGATATGTTAGTTGCTTACGATAACATAAATAACAAAAATTAGGGCTCTCATAAATCGAGACCTTCCAAAATTTTGAATTTTCCCCCTTGACCCCCTGCCATAATTAGAGAGCTGCCATAGATAGAGAGCTGCCATAGATAGAGAGCTGCCATAGATAGAGAGCTGCCATAGATAGAGAGCTGCCATAGATAGAGAGCTGCCATAGATAGAGAGCTGCCATAGATAGAGAGCTGCCATAGATAGAGAGCTGCCATAGATAGAGAGCTGCCATAGATAGAGAGCTGCCATAGATAGAGAGCTGCCATAGATAGAGAGCTGCCATAGATAGAGAGCTGCCATAGATAGAGAGCTGCCATAGATAGAGAGCTGCCATAGATAGAGAGCTGCCATAGATAGAGAGCTGCCATAGATAGAGAGCTGCCATAGATAGAGAGCTGCCATAGATAGAGAGCTGCCATAGATAGAGAGCTGCCATAGATAGAGAGCTGCCATAGATAGAGAGCTGCCATAGATAGAGAGCTGCCATAGATAGAGAGCTGCCATAGATAGAGAGCTGCCATAGATAGAGAGCTGCCATAGATAGAGAGCTGCCATAGATAGAGAGCTGCCATAGATAGAGAGCTGCCATAGATAGAGAGCTGCCATAGATAGAGAGCTGCCATAGATAGAGAGCTGCCATAGATAGAGAGCTGCCATAGATAGAGAGCTGCCATAGATAGAGAGCTGCCATAGATAGAGAGCTGCCATAGATAGAGAGCTGCCATAGATAGAGAGCTGCCATAGATAGAGAGCTGCCATAAATACAGAGCTGCCATAAATACAGAGCTGCCATAAATACAGAGCTGCCATAAATACAGAGCTGCCATAAATACAGAGCTGCCATAAATACAGAGCTGCCATAAATACAGAGCTGCCATAAATACAGAGCTGCCATAAATACAGAGCTGCCATAAATACAGAGCTGCCATAAATACAGAGCTGCCATAAATACAGAGCTGCCATAAATACAGAGCTGCCATAAATACAGAGCTGCCATAAATACAGAGCTGCCATAAATACAGAGCTGCCATAAATACAGAGCTGCCATAAATACAGAGCTGCCATAAATAGAGAGCTGCCATAAATAGAGAGCTGCCATAAATAGAGAGCTGCCATAAATAGAGAGCTGCCATAAATACAGAGCTGCCATAAATACAGAGCTGCCATAAATAGAGAGCTGCCATAAATAGAGAGCTGCCATAAATAGAGAGCTGCCATAAATAGAGAGCTGCCATAAATAGAGAGCTGCCATAAATAGAGAGCTGCCATAAATAGAGAGCCGCCATAAATAGAGAGCTGCCATAAATAGAGAGCTGCCATAAATAGAGAGCTGCCATAAATAGAGAGCTGCCATAAATAGAGAGCTGCCATAAATAGAGAGCTGCCATAAATAGAGAGCTGCCATAAATAGAGAGCTGCCATAAATAGAGAGCTGCCATAAATAGAGAGCTGCCATAAATAGAGAGCTGCCATAAATAGAGAGCTGCCATAAATAGAGAGCTGCCATAAATAGAGAGCTGCCATAAATAGAGAGCTGCCATAAATAGAGAGCTGCCATAAATAGAGAGCTGCCATAAATAGAGAGCTGCCATAAATAGAGAGCTGCCATAAATAGAGAGCTGCCATAAATAGAGAGCTGCCATAAATAGAGAGCTGCCATAAATAGAGAGCTGCCATAAATAGAGAGCTGCCATAAATAGAGAGCTGCCATAAATAGAGAGCTGCCATAAATAGAGAGCTGCCATAAATAGAGAGCTGCCATAAATAGAGAGCTGCCATAAATAGAGAGCTGCCATAAATAGAGAGCTGCCATAAATAGAGAGCTGCCATAAATAGAGAGCTGCCATAAATAGAGAGCTGCCATAAATAGAGAGCTGCCATAAATAGAGACCTGCCAGAACTACAAGATTTACGGTATATAGAAAAATTGTGCTTCATTAAATGGCAGTCTGCCAATCAAAGGGCCAGGGGGGGCAGAGGGGGCAAATGCCCCCCCTGGAGTCGGACTTTCAACATTACGTAGATTAGAGGGGAGGAGCAAGCTAATACATTATGGGTATTACCGTGCCCCACCCTGCGCCCCATCCTGGCTATGCCCTTGCTGCCAATGTTTCGTTTTCATACACAATCTTAAATACATACTACCAATTATTTTCTGTTGTTCTCTTTGGGAGTTTTAAGAATCGACTATTAAAATTTCACATATTTTGTTGATGAAGCAAGCAATTGAGCAGCGAAGGATTTTAAGCGAAGACGTAAATCTACTTAACATAGCTATTTCACAATTTTACATACATAGATGCTTTTAGTGATTCTGTTCCTTATATTTGTATAGAACGATGTCGCATGAACACAACTGATAGCTACAAGTGCATCTAAAACAGAAATGAGAAAACCCCGGGATTTATTATTTTTAGTGGTAAATACCGGCTAGTGGGAAAACGTCCAAAATAAGAAATATTAATGAACATGGGAAATATTTTAGTCACATTACCCCATACTGTATGATTTTTGGTTTTTACCAGTAACCTCGCAGAGGTAAATACCGTTTTCCCCAGTATATGCCGGTATTTACCAAATTGACTTTAGGACACCTTCTCATTCCTGATCTAAAATGGTTTTCCTAAAAGTATGTGTATACGCCCATTGTCTGATTGGTTCTATATCAAAACTGATACTAACAACATTCTTATGAAAAATGCCTTCCACAACTATCACTGCTAGACAGAATGTCGCCATGTACAGATACATGAGTAAAATTACAAACACTTGTTCCAACTTCATGGACTCATAAGGCGATTTACTGATGTCTGGCGTCCCAGACGCAGTGCTGAGCATATAGACGCTAAACATATACCCATTCGAAATTTTGCCAAAGTAGTTATCCGAATTAACATCTTCAATCAATATAACATGTTGCAGTAAGTCGAAAGCATATATCAGCCGGGAGTAGATACCGCTCTCAGTCAATCCCGCAATGAAATTTTCAAATCTATTGACAATGAAAGAATTCCTTCTCGTTAACCAGTATCTCATCGTCGGCATTAGCAACGGCTCCTGAATATTTTCCACAATATGTCTCGTCTCAAACAATTTGACAAGTAATTGCATATTGTTGGCAGCAAACAGTACACTGTATTCATTGCGTAATAGAACAAATCTGTTGTAAGTTGGGCATATTCTGTAAAGCGCTTGATTACTGTCCTCCAGCATCGCGTTAGTATAATTGTACGCGCAATATATTGGCGCACCTACTGACACATTGTAAACAACTTCCGAATGATAGAAGTTTTCTGTAATAAACTTGACTCTTTCCAAAAACTTTTCCGAGATTCTATTAGTCGATAATGATGAATTCAGTATGGCAGGAATCTGATGCGACAATACAATATCTGCGAGAACCGGAAGAGAATAAGGGCCAGATTCTGCGAAGAAATCGTCCAGTGTTTCAGGAACATCCTCAGGATCAGGGGCCTTTGTCACCAGGGAATACATGGCAGAAGTGTAAAAGTTTCGAAGTATTACCAGACCTAACATCCAGCCTACAAGAATGTACACGTTGTGTCTATTTCGACGGCTATGAAGATAACCGTCACCTTGTTCCAATATAACGCTAGCTATCCAAAATAACCAATTGAATTCCTTTCGCGATGTATCAGATTGGCTGAGAGAAAGAAGGACAAACGCAATTGTGACTGCTAGAGTTATCCATGATACCGTACTGAATGGTTTAACGATGACATCCGACACGTTGGTGTTCATAGCAGATAAGCCAAACTTTTCATCCTTTCCGAGAACAACAGAAAAGCGCCATCCGTTAAATCTGACTCCGAAGGGGACCGCACTATAGGCTCTAAAGGACTCTTGGTAATAGTCGAGTGAGCTATCAAGGATGAAAACGTAGCGGGTTAGAAATGCGTTTAATACAGAACTGCTATTTTGTGAACTTAGGAACATATCGCGGACGCAATTGTGTACAAAGTGAATATATTCGTATCTTTTGACATTGAGATCTTTTAGTAACTCATTACACTTTCCTTGCTCGTGATTACTGCTCAAGTCGATTCCCAGATTGTTTATATTTTCGCCATCATAAAACGTTGCCGCATAATCTTTAGAAAGGGTGTGAGATGAGTACGGGAACGGAATCAAAATCAGTATTTTGGAAAATTTAAGAGCGGTATCAATAAGTGGCAACGTTAACCATGATTTATCACAACTGAAGCAACCAATGAATATACTTGTAGCATTTTCATTGTCGGCACTTGAATTATTGAGAAATATGACAATCAGCTTTGTGTTCGTCAATATCGAAGGCACATGAACAAAATATGTTACACCGACGAGACGATTTGTGTTTGGAGTGATTATTGAAACCATTAATTCAGGACCTATCCATCTTTCATTTGTGTCGTAGCCGTAATCGGCAAATTCCATCCAGAACGGAGGGATAACATCAGATGTTAGGTTGATATAATCGGTTGGAAATGAGTCGGGATCATCTGTGGAATTTGAAGCCACATTTCTAACACTGCCGTCCGTATTGAATGAAATCACAACATTGCAAATGGGGCCAAGTCTTGTAGAACCAAACACTTCAAAATATGTGAGACCGTACATAACTGACAGTGAAAACGAGGCTGTGCTCATCAACCTTGAACCAAAGGTGTGAGCACCAATAATTTCATCCAAATCAGAGGAAAGATTGGAAACGTTTTCCATTACCGGAGATTCAAGCACGAAATGAATTGTGCAATATGAATGGTCAACAAACTGCATTATAGAGCTCCTGGTTATGTATGTAGTTGGTTCATATAGTGCAGAAACAAAGCTTAAATTCAATCCTAAACCAAGTAAAGAAACAGTGTACAGAACGAAACTATTCATTTTGCTAAACGAATATCCACGTAATCAGGAAAATTAATGTCGATTCATTATTTTGCTTGCCACAACGGTAGCGTTACTGAA
This sequence comes from Sinella curviseta, assembly GCA_004115045.4. Taxonomy (NCBI): domain Eukaryota; kingdom Metazoa; phylum Arthropoda; class Collembola; order Entomobryomorpha; family Entomobryidae; genus Sinella; species Sinella curviseta. Next base: position 29,519,689 of record CM023199.3, on the reverse strand, counting down.
AATGACATTACATGTACCAAACGTAAGGCTGATATACAATGCTTTGAAACAGTAGCTATGACTAGATGATACACGTGCCACTTGACAAAAATATATAGTATAGCGTAATTTTGACCGAGTTTACGATTCCTACTCCGCAGCACACCTGCTAAACATGCTGTAACGTTGTCAAGCTGGAATATTCTGGTTTAGTATTTTATAATTGGTAATTTGTTGTTTCAGATGATTCAACATGAGTAAACATCGGTGATAGAGTTATAACAAAAGCTATTCAAACCGACATATCGTTCCATTTATTGTATGTACATGTACATATAAAAGGTATATGCATGTATAAACATTTAGTTTATATTTAGAACTGGTTGTGTGTCTGCATTATGCAATTGATTTGAAGTACGTCATTAAAATAACATGTACTCAACCGGTAGTTTATGATATATGGATATAATTGGTGCACGTATAAATTGTTGCCACATCTTTGTCACCTTCTTAATTATTTTGTATTGTTTAACCACAAGCTCGACTCGAAGGATGGAGTACAATTATTATTTTATAACTTTTTAATATACTTTACCTATTTGATTACTACTAATGCCGTGTTTGCATACCACTTGTTTCGCAATTATTAACAATAAATGTAATAAATGGTAGAATTATGCAAATTCAGAATAGATATGCTTAAATAACAAATTAAAAGTTCCAATTACAATGCACGTTTGTGAATACAAACACTTGAAGTAAGGGTTAACACTGCCTCAGACAATTTTGATAACAGACTAGCATAAATTGTGTCAAGAAGTGCTAGCTCTATGAAGGCTCAGAAAAAAAGTATTTCTGATGTAATTATGGAACGGCGAAACTGCGTACGTATATACGTATGCATTCTCAATTGTAGGAACGGCAACATATCAGCCAAAGAGTTATAAAAGCAAACCATCAATCGTTCGACCTATAACTGTCTCATAGAAAGTTCCTCTTGTGTCCCTTTTCAGGGGAAATGAATCGCCACATTTTAAAGAAACAACCTGTGTTGCTTCAAGGACTCTCCTCCAATACCTCCAGCCTCTAAGCTTGCCATATCCATTTGCGAGTTCTCGAGCCGCTCTTCGTTCTAGAAATGCTGACGTCGCTTCCTTGCAACCCGTAATCAATGGAAATAGTTTGAGGATTACACAACTATCCATCACGGCAGATATGGGAAATATACAGTAAAACGTGATAGGAACCACTCCCCAATACTTAATACTGGCCACGTTGCAAACGACAATAATGCAAAAGAAGGATCCAAGCATGATTTGCAGCCAAAGGGAAATGCCTCTACTTACAATTGCAAGTGCGATTTGTATTTTAGGATAAATGGCCAGCGCTTTTCTGATGGGCAGCCTGACTAAAATATGTATGCACTTTGTCTGCATTTCTAGCCAATAGAAAAGCATGGTGACGCTGCACAAGTAGAGTCTGCATCCTTCGACAATACATGTCATGCTAATGACATGCCGCACAGTGATAAAAACTATATGCATTTCGGGGCAAACATTTAAATCTATTGGCCTGCTGGATTTGGAGCACGCGAAATAGTTGTAAATGTTGAAGAATGGATCAATGTTTCCGGATACCGCAAATGGCGCTATGACAATGGACACCAAGCCCACGACGTAAGCAGTTACCGTCAGCATTTTGCCCAACTGAGTCCAGGACTTTTGGGATATTCCAGATGACGTTGATGCAAATTTTTGTTCTAAAATAATATACTCATTATTTTTAGTTAAATTGTAAATTCATAAATTTATGTTTAGCGAAGAATGTTCTAAAAATATTGCTTAAAATATATTTGAAGGCAGCTTACCCATCTGAATTAATATTTTCCGCATTTGCCCGTATCCAACCACAAATTCGTCAGCATATATTTCAGTGATCATGGATGTTGCCAGAACGTAAAATCCCATTGGGAACAGAACGATGCAGAATATGACGCTTTCGAACATGAAATGAGATGCGTGTAATAGAGTAAACAGCATACATCCCATGCCGAATCCAAGGCAGATGATGTAGAGTACAATGTACCAAGTCCAGTAGAGTCTGGAATACCGACCTCTTGTAAAGTAGTGGGAGTTCTTTGAATCCCATTCAATCACCGGCGTGGGATTCAGCCGATATAGCTTATAACACAATGTTATGCTTGCAGTACTGTAAATTGCCATTGTAAACTATTTGTGGAGACAAAAAAATTTCTCAATGTTTCGGTAAAAGCAATTCAGTGGCCAGTAACCATACAAATAAATACGCTGGTATAGCATGTAGAGAAATTGCTTGAGAAGGATTTAAGATAACTGCAATTTTTTACTTTCCTTTGAATATATCTGGCTATATGTATGTATTTAAGTCTGTTTTTATATTAAAAATCAACTATTTATATAAGCCAATGCATTTTAATTCGGAGATTCATACCGATAGATTCAAACTTTAACGATGACTGAAGCAACCTCCACTTTGGGTTCGATGTACCAAACATAGTTGTTAGTTGGCGAATAGTTGATTTCAATAGATAATTATACACGCGTGCGGAATGCCTAATGTAAATGGAATAACAATATGTGATAGGATCTAAATTTAACTTGAACAGCAGATTCAATCACATAACAAGTACAAACTGAACGCAAACTTTCACTTTAGTCGGCATAGTCATTACTTTATACAAATATCGAATGAATACTTAATGTTAACAGGCATGCACGTAAACTGGCTAGTTAAATTAAAGAAAATGAATAACCCGCAATAATGGAAAAATCTCCGGGCCATGTAATTTAATATAGAATTAGAGAATGTATTGTATATTGCTTCAGGATATAGTCAAGTGGAGTTATAAAATATATTTGTCCAACAACAGGTTACAGTTTCGGACAAAATTTAAACTGATTCTGATGACGTGCTGTTATTTGAACAAAACATAATAGCATAGTATACAATAACATAAGTAGATAGTTTTCAAATAAAATTGCAGAAAAACATTTCTCATTTTTCCTGTTTGCTAATATTTTCGTATTTATTGCATATTTAAACAACAAGATTTAATCAATTTGCTATTATCTAATTTCTTGAAGAATATGTTGTTCCGACAGTTTAATTCCGGAAATTGGATGTATTCAATATCGTCCATAAACTGTTCTACCTTCGTGATGCAATGGGAACTTGGCAAGTAAGTTCATAACTTCTTCTCATTACATACATAGAAAAGAAATTGGAATTATCCAAGTCGTACATATAACCATATCGGATCTATATATATGGAGAGAAAATAGACCTTACATTAAAAATCAGATCTATGATTGTTAATCAGCAGCGTCATCGAGCGGATTTAATGAAAACCTTTATCTTTTAATGAGAACGAACAGAGAAAGTGTGTTCTAATTTCCAGCAAGTAGTACATTATTCCAAAAGGTGCAGCTAATCTTAGCCCATTAATCTCCACATACTTAAACTATATTTTGTCGTGTTCATTCCTTCTCAGTTCAAGGGCCAATTTCGGTGGTCGTCGGCCTGAATGTGAGGTGGCTCCTCATTTGCCAGCATGACCGCATCATCTCAAAACTTGAACATCAGAAATATAATGCATGTATAATTTCAAATTATTGGACAGACGACATTGTCAAATACAATTCATGTCCCATGATTTAAACAGTATTATTTCACACTTGATCGTTGGATTAGTTAGGTCTCTCTAATGTACATATTTATCCGTTTATAAATACGAAGAGTACAGTCTATGAAGCAAATGATAACATGATGGTTGAGTATAAACGGGCTTTACAGGAAACAATAATATTCACCTTAGATGGTTGTTCTGCTGATAATCTGAAATCATGGTGTGGTCACAACTAGTCATCTTCCAAATACGCAACCTCGCCCATTTCGATAAACATGAAAAATGAATGAAAATACTCATGGTCAAATCAATGCTTACAAATCAACGAAATACTTTTAAAATAGCTGTCAAGGTGAAACAACGGCTATCGATACGCATTGCGGTTATCTGAGTAAATCATCAATTGATAACTTTGGTGGACTAGATGATCATTAACAAAGCGGATGAGAGGTTTTTGATGTATACAAATGGAATGACACAGCTTTTCAATAAAATGGATCAAACTCAAATAAAATCAAATAGCCAGCTCAAACTAAATGCAAACTACTACGGTTGCATAGTCATTAATTTTGACAACTCCGTGGGCATAACTGCTTATTGTGAATAGATATCTGGTAATTTAAAAATGTCCCAATTAAAAATTTAAAAAAAAACATTAACGAACGTAATGAAAAGAAATGCCAGTCCAGAAGCAATCACCACACCACCCGGAGTAGAAATATAAAATGCATTATTGCTTCACTGAATTGAAAAGTGGAGATAAATATATGACCAAAAACATTTAATAGTTCTGCATAGAGTTTTAATTGATTTTAACCTATTGCTCTGTCCCCAATTAGTTCTAGGTATGCTTAAATTGAATAAAACCAATACAATTCTGAAACTTTCTTATGAAAAAGTGCCAAGACTTTTATTGGATAAACGTGTTTCTCGTTATTCCATCCTAAACTGCTGTATTTGCCTATTTCGAATTTGAATACAAATGCTGATTAATGTGTTCTAATTGACTTTCTTGATGAAATCCGTATTAAAGTTCATCAACTCCGGATATTGGATATGTACAATTTTGTAGACACGCTATTCCACATTTTTAACATATCTACGTAGATTAGCAGTATTTTAGAATGCACTTTAAGAAAAAGTGATATCAGAATTATCAGTTACAGCCCGTGCTTAGTGCGCATACATTCTTAGCATTCAGTTCTTCAACAACCTAATCTATTCACTGGCGTCACCGTAACGCAATTGTAGCTTCGTAGTATTGGATGTTCTCCTATTTTAACTTACCGATGTATTATATTGCCCTCCACAATCGCACCTGCTATTCTTGTACGGATAATTAAACCAACTTACAAGCACGTTTAAAATAGTTTATAACGCTAAATTGCTATCAATCTAAACACGGGATGGCCATTTTACTCAGCGTAGACATTTATAATTTAGACAAAGTAATTTCATCAAACCGTGGCGGCACAGATTTCGTCTTTGTTTGGAATGAACAACTCCATCGGTTTGAGTGCACTACCACGAATTCCTTTAAACAAGCCACATGGAACAACAAGTTGGAGTTACTTTGTACTGGTATCTTGTGTCTATCAATTGCCTACATAGTTGTGGGAAAGGGAGTATTTGACCCAGAGTCAGTAAACCTTAGCATACTTCTTCCAGCTGTTACATTCGGATTTCTAGCCGTATCTCAAATCGTAGTTGATTTGTATTTCTACCATCATCGGGTTATGGTAGTGGAATATGTAAATATGTTTCGAACACTTTGCAAATCATATTTAGAAGCACAACCTCACCTAGAATCATACACCTCCGTGGCAGAAGTCCGAGACGTATTCCTAAATGGTAATTTCTGCAATCTTCTTGCCAACTTTAATCCGTAGATGTTATGCTCATATCCATAATATTTTGTATATTTCTAGAGGTTCGCAAAATCTTAAGAACTGACCTGGTCGATGTGATCGGAGCTCTTGGAGTCATTTCACTAACCCTATTAGTTTTACTTCAACCTGTAGTCTTTGTGGCGGCATTCCTTGGACATATCAATTGTGCATATCAAGCTCTCAATTTCATTTTCCCCGACATAAAGCTAACAACCGAGCAAGACATTCTCCTCAGACTGATTTCATCAGTTATATCAATTGTCCACCAAAATTGTATTTCAAGGTGTATACGACTAACTATTTGTGGAACGATTTTCTCGGGAAATTGCACTCGGTACATGGTTTCGCGTTTAAAATCAAAAGCAAATGATGACTTGACAGAGACAATGGGGGACTACCAGCTACTCTACCATATCCATTCAAAGACGTATACATGGATGTCCACGGTGGCTCTGTCAGTAATCAAGTGTGGATTTTTTGTTTGCGTATTAAGTATGTCCGCTCTTATTGTCGGATGGAAGGTTCTGCCAGGGCCAGTTTATTTTGTCTGCATTGTGATTGCAGTGATTGGTACATCAAATATTCATCTGGGACTTGGCGTAGCAGAGGCAGTCGAAAGTGATAGCCAGTATCTCCTTAGGTTGTGGAGGAGAAATTTGCTATCGCTGAGAGGGTCGCAAACAATCAACCGCAAAATGATAAGAACACTAAGGCCTATTGGATTCAATGTGGAACTGTACGGATTGATTGATAGAAATTTTAAACGAACTTTGATTTCGTCAATTCTTTTCAACACTCAAGATGTTGTTCTCATGTTGACCGCATTCGTATGAATGTATACCACGTAATTAAAGGCTTTGGCTTTAGCTTAGTTAATGTACTTAAGCAAATTCTATTTACACAAATATTTTAAGTTAAATTAATTGTTTAGGCAGCCAAGTGGATAGTATTAAATTAGAAGCAAATTATTAAGTTATCCTGCGACACCATAGTAAAATGCTTAATATTATAATAAAAACCATTTCAGTACAGATCTACATTTTGACGTATTCATTCCTCTTTAGTCCAAGAATCTGCTGGGCAACCTCTGACGGCATTGGTCTGCGCTTGCTCTCAATTCGCCAGCAGGACAGCATAATCTCAAATCTATAAAATCGTATCACAAATATTATTTCTAATTATCGGTAAGCCAACAGCAATGAAATTTAGTAATTTTTCGGGTTTTATTCGTAATTGGCTTACATTTCATGGTTAGATAATGTCGGTTTCTCCAGCCTAAGACCACCCAACAGCTTTGTGCAAAATTCTTCGTTCCATCTCATACCTGGGAATGGAGTCTTTCCCAAAGTAAACACCTCCCAAAATGTTACCCCCATCGACCACACATCGGACTTGGCACTAAACTCCATTTCCGTTAACGACTCAAATGCCATCCACCTCCATGGAAGCGGCTCCTCTCCCTTTTTCATGTACTTTTCATACATTTCTAATTTCCTAGACATACCAAAATCACTTATCTTGCAGATTTTCCCAGCATCCAGCAAAACATTCCTGGCTGACAAGTCGCCGTGGATCACGTTCTTCTGTTCCAAGTAGTTCATCCCATTTGCAATTTCCATGCAAAACTGTAACAGCTCGTACGTAGATGGGATGGTATCATTCAGGGATTCTGAACGGAGATATGACAACAATGAGCCATGGGCACAATATTCTGTTACAAGAAATAGTCGCCCTTCCTGGCATACTCCGAGTATCTTCAAAATATTGTCATGGTAGCCCACATGGCTCATTATGTTAATTTCGGACAAGAGGCTTTTGGTCGCAATCGCTTTGTCCGACTCGTCCATCTGACTTTCCCTGGATACAGTTTTAACAGCGACTTCGCATTGCAATTGGGATATGTAGCATTTGTACACAGTCCCAAAGTTACCAGTTCCGATTAATGTACTAGATTCCGGGTTGAATGTTGTCTCAGGTAACATGAGAATGTCATCATTGTCAAACTTTAATTGGGAAGCGTAGCTAATGCCTATGTGATATTTGGATGCCCTATGTTTGCATTTATAAACTAGGATGGATAGAACCGTTAGAGTAGCTAAAATGAGTGATACCGATATAGCTATAGGTACAATTAAGTCTGCCGCTTCCTGGACGTGACTGTCGTCAGCGGAACCCCGTCGATATCTTTTGGCAGCAACTAGAAGGTTCACAATATTGTAAAATTCAAATAGCATAAATGGGTAAATATTTTTTTTAATTACCGTTTCGCTTCTCCTCAATTATAAGTTCATTATTTGAGTTTGAGATCTCAGAAATCCTCCACCAACCCAAGCGGCTATATATGGCGTCATCCTCGTGGTTATAAGAAGAATCAAATGCACCGTTCATGATTACCTGTCAGATAAATTCAAATTAGTTATAAATGCCGGCCCTAATGCATATAGACGTTTTATAATGTACCTTGTTGTAATTACATCGGTGTTGGTCTTTGTCGCCCACAAATTAATCTCCTTCCAAAATAAGACCAGCGAAACGTAGTCTTCTTCCCTTAATTCTAATGTATCCGGAAACCCCGTCTCAAATGCTACCCCGACTCCTGGAAAAATATTGGCCATTCTACGTTTGCAACTATCGAACAATTTAATCACCTGACAGACAACCCGGTCCACACCGAACTTGTAGCTGACGTGAAATGGCAAGCCAGGAATGTAGCTGAAGTGAACAAAGTCTACAAACTGAAATAACTCTTCCAACTCGTCAAGTATAAACTTTTGATCACCTCCAGAGCACACTTCAATTGACAAGATATATCCAACTTTAACAGTACTTGTTGATCCATTTGGATTCAGTCTTGACCGTACATTGACAATGGAAGTATTTGTGGCGTTAAGGATGGACACAAGTTGAACTTTATTAACCGTGTTGGGGTATAACTGATTTGCTCGTACAACTTTATCGGCTGTAAAGTCCAGCTCATTTTGGTCAGTTAGGTTTATTGTGTATATAATATTAAGTGGACTCTTCGCTTGCTTATTGTAATTAGCAAAAACCACTGGCGTTAAAGATCTCCAAATGACGTCCAAATGACAAACGGAAACAACGCTAAATTTTGTTGCTATCGTATCTAGTAGCACCGGCACGGAGGAGAAGTTGAAGCGGTGCTGCTTCTTTGCGCTAATAGGAGCTAGCACGGGATTGAACTTAACGGCAACCTTCGCCCTGTCAAACTGTACGTCCTGTTCTATTTGGGAAATTAGCTTTTCTGGTGTTTTCTCAGCTTCTCTGTCCGCAATAGTTTGTTTGTCCTCAAATATGTAGTCTACTGTTGACCTGTATGAACTATTCTCGACAAGTCTCCACCAACCAGTTGCCATGGTGTTCAGGCTTTTTCTACAAGGCGCATCAAACGCACGGTATAAAATTACTGTCAAATTTTCGGATCTTCCCCAGTTAACAAACTGCTGCACGATTTGGACAAATCTCGAGTATGAAATGAATCCGTTGTCGGATGTGTCGGACATTCCACCAGAAACTCCGAATGAAATGCTAGCATTAGAATTTTGCTGTACGACCTCGATGCATGCCTTGACAAGATCAACTTGTGGTTGGAGAAGCTCTTTGGGAGGGGTGGGATATGCAAGGTTGTCATGTAGAAAGTCAGTAAATATTATATGGTCAAGAAGATGGAAACTTTGTGCAATTTGAGAACCGAAGGCTAATGGATCGTGTTTCATCCGATTCTCAAACCGATGTGGCTCCCATTCCAGAGCAATTTTGAAAATGTCTCTGGGAAACAAATCCCTTAGTATTGTAAATGCCTGGTCGAATGATTCTGGTTCGATATCAGCCATGTGACCGGGAAAGAGCAATGTTGTTACGGTGCCGGGATGTATCTCGTTGGCGGTATAAATCACAACCTGCAAGTCATAAAGGAAGTCTTCCAAATTTTCTTGTGTAGGCTTGATCATCACGTCCATCCACACCTCCATATTGGTTTCGTTTGAAGTCTTGGATATTTCGACGTTCCAATCAGCAACTGCTTCCGGAACTAATCTTGCACTGATTCCTATAATACCAGATAAATATCACTTTCTCCGTCATTGCTTTGTGTGAGCAATAGAAACACTAATTGTAAGTACTAGCTTTTCTTACCCGTGCGTTCAAAGAACGGACACAAGATGATTTTAAATTCGGTTGACATTTTTGAGATGAACGGCATCAATTCGGACAAATTGTAGCGGTTAAGTAAGTAGTCTTCCACGGATACCAACGGAGTGAAGTCAACAGCCACTTGGTCTTGTCGACAAAAGGTACATGCTGTCGGCTGCAAATGTACAAAATTCATGAAAAATCAGCAATGGAATTATTACACTTTAAATAGTATGTATTTATTTCAACTCTAGTGCACCACTCACCGAACCAGCTTTCGCTAAACGTCCATTTATCATTCCCAGTCGGATCAACATTATAATTTGAAACAGGTTTGACCAGATATATATTTGTGAAAACATTTTGAGCGAAATTAACAGCATCCACGATTCGAGTTTCTTCAATTGTAGGTCAGGAAAGACTGACAAATAATTTTGCAGCGTCGCGAAGATGATATGATGAATCAAATTGTGATGATGCCTTGTAAATGATTTATAAATAGAGTTAGTACACAGTATAGCGGAAGTGACTGTTTGTCACTAGTTGGTTGGACATAAAATCTTATCCACAAATTCTACTTGAAATGTGAATACTACTTGATCGAGACTACCCAAGCACTTAATGCACCAAGAAATCACGTTTGTTTATTTCGTTTTCAATTTTGCATGGAGTAAAATAATTTTGCCCGGAAATCTATCTGCCACAGCTTCCTTTCATTCAAATGTAAAGCTAGTTGCTCTATGTGCATATTAACCACATAAAAGCAAATTAATGGAGCAAACTTACCAAAAATAGCAATGAAAATGTTATATGATAATGTTCAGCCGCAATAATAGCTGAAATTACATGGTTTTTTTGGGTGAGTGCATCCTTAATAAGTCGTAGAACCGAAATTCTGGAATTTGTATTGGAATGATGAGCGACATTTACGTGGTTAGTAAAACTGGTGCCTCAGTAAACAATAATGGCCAACAAAGTTGTATTTATTTGCAAGAATTATTCAACTTGTTTATTTATTATCTACACAAATTTAAATTACCGACAGTTTAGAATTGTCCAGGATATGAATTTGTTTAGAAAAATAACACTTCTATCAGCAATTTCTGTCAAAGTACAAAAACACTTACATGATCTCCTGCATTCAGTTATGCTTACCTATTCATACTTATGCAGACAGTGGGATGAAATGACATTACATTGGCTTACCACTCAACGATACCGATACGCTTATTTTGAATTACTACTTCGTCGAATCGTCGAGAGAATACCATTTGACAATATTGTTTATCACGGCTGTCCAAAAACAGAAAATACTCATTAGTGCGTACCAAAATATTTATGCTGTCATTGTCGAGTGCAAAGGTAATTAAGCAAATCGCATGCAGAAGCATGAATCACAATTCCATCGAAGGTTACTGCACCTTTGCGCTGGCCAGCGAAATTGGATGACGCGGAAGGAACTGTGCCTATTTACTAGTCCCTTCACGTTTGGGTGCCAAATATTACAGACTTGTTCTTTTATTTCTTGAAAAAAATAAACTTTTGTAATGATTACATATTTGCCAGTGTAAATAATATTGCACCGGCATTAGTCCAGTTGCAAATCCGCAAAGTAATAAAAGCCAGCGGTCATAATTGTTGTCCCACGATTGTTTACTGTTACTGCATTTGAACCACAATTATTGCATACGTAACAATGACTCCGAACATCTGCAAAAGCAATTAAATTAAGTTACCGGCCGCGTATATCAATATAAAACATGCATAAGCATTAATACGTATACAATTTGAGATAAATACACAAAACTATTACCGAACCAATGCTGCCGTAGGTTATGGAGAAGTATTTACTTCCAATCACTGCTCCATTATTGTCGTTCGCAGAAGATACCTCACTTGAAATTGCGGCTAGAGTAATTCTGTCCCGGAAATGCATTGCGTTGTCAGAAATGTGACTTTCAGTCCAACTGTGAACAGTATCCTGTACCTGCCAAATATCAGATTTCAAAGTTTAGAACGTAATGCTAATTTAAAGTATAGTCGCTTCGTTGACTGATTGTGTATCTTACAATAGAATGAAACTCTGCTGCCATCATCCAAAACACGCCAGTGATTATGTAAAACGACATATTGGTTCTTTCTGACCAATGCTTGTCCTTTGTTACAAAAATGTACGGGGCTTCCGCCAGATAGGAAATAAATGTGATATAGTTGCCGAGAAGGAATAAGCCAAAATTATTGCGGAATAAGGCTGACAATTCCTTCATCCCGTTGTACCGTGTAATTCCCTGAAATTTGTGATTTATCACACATACATTATAACATCGCAAAAATTTGAACAACATTTTCAAATAATTTGCATACTTTACTTTATTTAGGCGATAGTGATTCATTCTTTGAGTAGTGAGTAAGGCCATATCGATCTGGAACTCGGATGCAATTTTCTGCAGTGCCATGAACATACACATTAGCATTATAGGGTTAACAGTAAAATAGTTGCTCAAATATATTTTGATCGACCGTGAGATAATCTCCCAAACGAGTTTGGACGTTTCTACTCAGTGCAAACCGCCAACTGTGACAGTTAGAACGACATACTGTCCAATCATTAAAGTCGTCATAGTTGCAAGGACAAGATACATCTGAAACAGAACGGATGCGGAGGTTAGGTGAAATCTTTTGCAACTTCAAAAGTAAGAGGTGTTCGTTGTCACTTACAATCAATTCGATGTTTCGTTCCGTGGCCTTTGTTTTATATTGCAATCGAGTTCGTTCCACCAGTTCCATGCACTCGGACTGTCTTCTCCAGAGTACAAAAATGCGAGCAATGTTTGCCACCAGTACAAACACGTTTGTGAGTGTCTCGAGCCCACGAATGAATAATGTACCGAGGTTTTCGGTATTCAAGTCGGGTGAAAACAAGTAGGTCCAGTAAGTCATTATAACCGCTGATCCCGAATTTGACAGTGCGAAGAAGGTCTGTAAATTACATAAAATACGCGGTTACATAAACAAATACATTAACACGGAGTCCAGCAGAAAACTACTATATTACCACCTTTTGAACTATGTTCTCTTTAAAAATATATTTATTTTCGTGTTCGTTGAATTCGAGTTTAAACGGAACGACTCCTAAATAGAAATAAAAGTTAAACATTGCTTTCAAATACGGACTTTCCCCTTTCAAGAACATACTTGTGTTTCAATGGGTCTGTGGCGACGATGCAGTAACGATTTGCCTTTAGGAGAATTATATGTATGTGAAAAGAACAACCTACGTATTTGCATACTTACTGTGACTACATCTGATAAATTCATCTAACTTCTGTGCAAATATGGAATATACGCATGTTTGAAATTTTAAAGAGATAATTGCCTGCAATTTATAGAAAGGGGTTAATACAAATACTTAATCATCTTCTTGTAGACTACATTGTCATTTCGACAATTTTTGTCGCCGACACCAAATGTTAACAACTTATATAATTTTTCGTAGTTATTGAACTGACAAATTTATTATTTGGGAGGAGGCATTAAGCCAATCTGTGGCACAAGTTAGCCTTGGGTTTGTGTTGTTACAATTCTTCAAAGTAGCCACAATATGCCGATAAATTGTATCATAATATTCATAGCTTTCCGGTCGGCCAATTCATTCAAAATTGGTGATGCGAAGACATAGCGTGCTGGCTCGATTTGTGAATGACAATTTATGATGTCCTCGTCTTTAGAAAACGAGTTGTTTAATAATTTTCGTTTATTCCATAGTTAAATGTACTTAGAAAACTATACGCCCACTTTCTGAGTGAAATAATTCAACAAAATTGAATTTGATGAAGAGTAGATTCATTGAACTACCACATGGAATAAAAAATACTATAGAGTAATTTTATAAATTAAACTGGGATGATGTTACAACCACGAGCACTTTAGACAAGCTATTCATCATATTTCTTCCAAAAAAGCCTCATGTATTTAAGCATAACGTGTGCACTTATGTTAACTTTAAAATGAAACATGTGGGAAAAATATGTTTCGCACTTATATGGCTGGATTAAAGCAGATTGCACCGCAACCAGCTGAAGTAGCTGGAAGGGTCCAGAAGTCTTCTAGTTTGGACAACATATGGAATACGAAGATATACTGGGAAATGTTACAACTAAAATGCTGGAAAACCTCACCTTAGTCACCATATTTGATACAAAAATTTGAATGAAAATTATATGCAAGCAACAAAGGAGTCAATGGGAACAAAATAAATATCCAAAGTCCAGCAAATTCTACTTAGCTCTTGTAATCACTCACGTTTATTCAACTTCATCCACTCAGACACTACAGTAGTTGGAAATCGACTTCCGTCAAATTGCAAGTAATCACTTTAAGTGGATAGGATATCAGATAATTTAAGCCGAGACATAGTTGATAATGTCAACATGGATTTTATAATTTTATGCAATTGTACCAACCAATAACATACTCAACAAGTTTTTATAGAATAGAGTTGACAAACTTCATTGAATAGCACATAAAGTGGTTTTGGAAATGTATTCGTTTTACGGAAATACAAAATAGAGGGTAATGAAATTAAAATGCGTAGCTTAACTCATATAAGTGCTATGAATTTAGTCTATTACTGGGACGCGCCCAATGTGAATTCTGCCGAGGCGTACTCATCACCTTTCGTTTTAGTTCAAATTTGTCTGGTCGATATCTTACTCTTAAAATCGTTTCATGTACAGAGTCGAAAAAGGAAAACATCAACCATAATTGAGTAACATGGCCACTTTCGTGAAAGAAAGGAAACTGATACCAATTTTCAGCGAAAATGAAGAAAATGCGGAACCATTATCGCTGCTGAAATTCCTTTTCAACTGCTGCTTTTACACATTCGTGGTACCGTTCCATGTCACCTGGAATTCCAAGTTGAAACGTTTTATTCTTGTCAGCTTTCCAGCACAAACTGTAAGTGAATCAACTCCTACGTCATTTCTGAGCAAAAGTACGGTTTAGTAGTTAATTTTATACCACAAACAATGTTTAGGTAGTTTGCCTAGGATTTCATTTCCTCTTTCTGCTGAATAACATGCGTGCATGTTATTACCAATATCAAGATCTTGCCACAGTTAGTACTTCGGATTCTACTCTCATGAATATCGTTTTCAATATCACATGCAGCACGGCCCTTGAACTCTTTTATCTCCTCTTTATCAAATCCGTATGGCTGGATAAGCTCGGGGTTGAAGATATGATAAATGCTGTCGTAGTGACAAAAGTCCGCTATTTTACAGTATCGGAAATAAACAAAATGGTAAGAATTAAATTTACTAATACATCAAAGAAAATTATAATCGATACTGCTAAAATGACGTTTTTTATATACCCAGCTAAAGGTTATTGGGATACTGGGATTCCTTTCGGTCTCATCATTCCACTATTTCAACGCAGAGTTTAGTCTGAAGGACGACGAGAGGAGGTTCGGGAATGGAACCTTGTCTGGAATTTTCTCAGGTTCCTGGATGGCCCTACGATATATTTTGTTGGTAGCGGAAATTCACCTCCTGTCCATTTCATTTGTAAGTCACGTCTTTCTGTTTGTGTTGAGCTGTGGTCTGGCGACAATGGCTTGGGAAGTGGATCATGAGCTGGAATACATTGGTGATGACGTTCAAAAGGTTAGAATTTGCATGCATATGTACATATATGTATATTGAAATGAATACTATTCCATTACAGGGACTGCGCTTATATCGCAAACTGAAAGGGAAATTGTCACTCGTGAACCGTGCATGGAGTGGAAAATTTCTGACGTTTTCCATCGTTCTCATTTCATATTACGGAACGCTGCCAGATATTCTTATGGCTTATGTTGCGGAAGAGCCAATGATGTCAGTATTGGTATATGGAATTGTCAACACTTTTGGCTGGGTGCTTGCAGCCAAGTTCCACTCTGACGTAAGTTGGAATGATGTTATAGGAGATTTAAATAATTGATTCAGCAGACAGCTTTAAAGCGTTTACACAAATGTTCAGGTTGAAAGAAGCTTTTATAAATGGTCAGGATCCTACCTGTTTGAAACTGTTCCAATGTGGAAGAAGGGACTTGGCTTTCAGCAGAGCGCTAAGGGAGATCTGATTGGGATTGCCACGGAACTTGATAATCAAATGAAATTGTCGGCGCTAAGAAACGAGATGCAGAACGAGCCGATAGCACTGCCTTGTGAATTTTTCAGGATCACATATTCACTTATATGCTCGGTAGGTGTAATAATTTGTTGAACAGAATAACCTGTAAGTTGGAGTCAAAATGAATATTCGGCGTTTAAATTTCAGATGTTGAGTCTAGCCGTGACGTACAGCGCGATCATTTTCCCGACCCGAGCCAAATAGAATATACCAGTACTTACATATTCCGACCGCTGGTCATTATTAGTGTTTCTGACCATTTATTTAAGTAAATACATATATGTACAAGGTTTCAAAATAGAATTTGCCAAGAAATTGTAGAAATACTGCTTCAATTAGTCATTGTGTGAACCTTGGAGGAATAAAGAAGAAGGAGGTTGCAACTGTGTTGTTGAGCTGTGATTAAAATTTCCCATTTGATTGCATTATAAACGGTCGCTATTTTCAACGTTAGCAACAAACTGCCATTTGAAATGCACGGGAAAAATCCTTAGAAACATTCGCAACCCCATAACAAATCACACCCGAAAAATTATTGTACATTGGCTTGCAACCTCCTTCTTCTTTATTCCTCCAAGGTGTGAACAGTAACGTTAACAGACAGTTCTGTTACCATTCAGAGTGTACTGTAAAGCAAAAACCTTAAACTCAAAATCTACTGGAGCCGTCCACGCCATCACTGAAATATGATATTTTTAACACGGAACAAACGAAGTAACTAGTACACCATTTCAATGGAAACAAAATAAAACAAACGAAAACATGATTTCGCATTTATATCCTTTCAATTGATTCAATTACCAAAGTCGTTATAACTTTAAAAGAAGCAGCAGCGGCAACAACAGCAACAAGTCTTCAAGCATTTAGTTCAAGAATTCTTAACAAAGCTGTGTAGACTTTAGCTAGAATAAATAGCTGTAATTTGTTATCTATACAACAATGTTGACACATTTATTGAATGAGTGATAATTGATTTTATTTGCAGAAAAGTAGATAGTTATGATATGAAACTGGTTATTATTTAGATAAAAATATTATGTATGTGTGCAAGTGGGCTTCTTAACACGAAACCTTTTCCAGCCGTAATTATGTTCTCCTCATATGAAAATTATTGTCGTATATGTTATTGGGGTAACAATGCGTCTGGAAATTTTCAAATGACTGTAAACATTTCTAGGGCATACGCTGGAAACAATCTCCAACGAAAATACAACACTACATCCCAGTACCAAATAAACGTACAATAGAAGCATCATCCAAAGTTCGTCAAATTTCATTGAAACAAATGTTTCGTCTTCATGCAAACTATCCCGGTTAATGATCCTCCAACTCAAGGTGTATAGGCTGAAGTTTCTGATGAAAGCAAAGTCAGCAGACTTAATCATATTCTGCATGCACTTTTTGTGTATGAGGGCGTCAATCCCTTGCATTATCTTACTGTATATTCCACTCCCAGTCATAGCGGACAGAAAACGCTGAAATGTGGGCAGGAATATATACTTCCTGTCCGAAGTCCACAAAATGGGTGTCGACATAATCGCAGGTTCATTCAAATGTTCCACAATTTCTCTCCGTCCGAATATTTGGAATAACGACTTGGCAATGCGAGAGCTCAAATCACGGCTTCCGCCAATCGTCTCGGTTATCAATGCAAATCGTCCAGATGTTGAACAAATTTTAGATTCTTTAGTAGCAAGGAAACTACTGCTGGTAGAGCAATAAATATTTAGACCACGTGATATATTATGCACAACTTCATACCCTGTGAGCCGTTCCATTTGAGCAGCTCTCCTGAACATTTTCAAAGCTAAGTTTTCCGTCCCAATTTTCTCCATCCGGTCCCCATGCATATTTTCAAATACGCCTCGAACCATTAAGTCGACACCAATTTTCGTATAGGCGGACCAATCCCAGAAAATTGAAAGATTTCTCATATTCGGTTCATTGAGTAGCTCACGAACAGATGAAGGTATGTTGATAGGGTCCGGCGGTTTCGTGATATTTGAGTACATTGTAAATGTGTAGAAATTTCTTAGAAGGATTGTTCCCATCAGCCAAAGAGACAGTAGCAAGCAGTTCTTCCAATTGCGATGACCTCGTAAGTCCGCATCACCCTGCTCAAATACAACGGCGATTGTCCAAAATGCCCAAGTGGATAAAGACGCTTTGGCTTGACGCCGGCTCAGCGCCAATGTCGCCATTGTCATCAACAATATAGCTGCAAGGTACATCCAAGCAGTGCTCTCAAATGGGGTGAGGAATGAAGCGTTCAATGCCATTCCAACTATTCCGGAGTTTTCATCTTTCCCCAAAATAACAGAGAATTGTAATCCGTTAAACTTTGATCCAAAAACCAATTGAACGCGGAACGGTGAACCATATTTATCAGACATTATTGCAGGCTCACTTGCGCTTATTGATCCCATTTTCAAGGCATTGTACACTATTGAACAATTTTGCCAGGAAATAAACGTGTTAATAATGCATGGGGAATCAGAGAGCATGTCATATCTATCCAGTGGCTTTGCTTTCATATAATTTATTGCACAATTATCTATGACCATCAGCTCTTTGTGTTTTGGAGCACCGAAATTATTTAGCTTTCCTGTTTCGACAATTGTATTCCATATTTGAAATGAAGACTCGAGGGATGGCGAAATCGGTGCTAAAGTAAGTAGCGACAATAGTAAGGGGTGAAAATATCTCATTCCCAGAAACGAAGCTAAACCAGACTTTTCACACGTGAAACAACTAAGGTACCATCCAGAGTTCTTGGATTCTACATCTGCAACGTCTTCGATAAATACCACCAGCTTGGAACGTCGCAAATCCAGTGGCATCTGAACAAAAAGTTTATGTGCGATGAGTTGATATTGCTTTATCCTAACGTGTGCAAACACAATTTCTGGTACAACAATTTCTCCTGAAGCTTCCCGGTCCCCAGTGAACGGTTCTGGATATGGAAATACTTGAGAGCTTAGGTCGTAGTAGGTGAATCGCCCACCCTTGTTCTCAATTTCTGCATTTCCAATAGTGGAAACAAATACGGTGCAAATTGTATTGTGTTTTACTTGTTTAAATATGTTCCTGTAAGTTGATACTAATAAAGCTGCATTTGGAGAAAAGAGGAGGACTACACAGTTACGAAATGCATCCAGCCGTTGATCGGCATTGTTGTTTAGATTTGAGGTAATACTTGACGCTTTTCTTGTACTTTGCAGAAGGTGGCTAGCAAACGATAGTGTACAGGATGAGGATTGGAATTGCTTAGCTATCTCGCCAATGGGATTAGTGCGGGCAATCATTTCGCCATTTACCTTATTTATGGCGTATAGTAGCTGCAAAAGTAAAAATACGGCTGGAAATGTATTCATGATTATCTTTCAAAAAGCAATGCCCCCCGACGACTTTTCAAACACGACTGTAGGGTGCTGCGCTACGAAATATGAATGTGTACAAAGTGTGAATTCTTCGTATATTGCGGGAATAATAGCCAGATTCCAAGGCGCCTCGTCTCGTTTGCCTACGCTTTGCATTGTTTAGAACAGAAGGGAATGGATCAACAACAAATATATTATCAATAAATGCATCATAGACTGACCGTTTGAATCCCTACAATTTCAAAATATAATTATATACAGTCACTTTTCATAACAATCAATACAGAAATATTACATCGCCTGCAAATTTAAATTGTTATCCACTGCATCCACCATACAATTTATTCCGTCTCCACATTGCCCTTCAAAACTGTAATTATTACCTTGATCAAACATGCAAGTTTACTCACGTGCATTCAAAAGCACAAAAGCCTTGAAATTAAGCCATACAAATGCGAACTTCATAATTGTCGAGTAAAAATACTTTTCATCCACGTACTTCTTTTTTCAAATATGTTTCGAAGTAAACAACTTGAAATTTAATCGACTCAAGTTCTATTTAGTATTGTGTCAAATGCAGCATAAAATCACCCTTCAGAACCATTGTGTTTCATTACTGAATAGAAAAATATGGAACCTGTCTGTCGCTTTGAAATAAATACGTAAACAATCGTTGTTGTTCAGACGACTTGAGATGGCTTGTGACAATTTTGGAGGATAAGTATTTCAGAAATGATTGAACTCGTCCTGTAATTTTGAATTTTTTAACATAAAAATAAAAACAGCCGCTCTTTGTACATATTTGGGACTGAAAGTCGGGCACGTTTTAAAGAGTTGGGTTAATTTATAGTGATCATGTTTGATTCAAATAGCCCGAGCCTTAATACAAGGCTGAAAGAAAATTCTGACTTTTAGAAAAATCATGAGGGTAATCGCAAATCAACCACCTCTATTACTGCCACTATATCTGTCACCACCACATCAGGAAGCTACCGATTCATTCCTAAAATCGTACTTTAATTTAATGTACTATCTCCTGCTAATCCCATTTAAGGACGACAAAGAGCAAGAAACTGTAAGATATATGCTGAAGTTCAACAAATTTCAAAAGGTTCGACTTGAGTCTCGTATTTTTTCTGAAGTTATGAATATTTAATGGCTACCTTAATAGTTGATATTTGTACTTATTCTCCAGGCAGTTTGTGCACTAATTCATTTGGCATCCTGCTACGTAACTGTTCAATACATTCGGAGAAATTTTTCAAATTTCTTACACCTTTCCACCGACATATCGCAGCTTGTCGGCACCATCCGAAATTTCGCAACAAATTTCATGGCATTCCATAGCACAAAAGTTGTCTGGTTTCTACAACCGGACGTACTCAGACTTGTGAACTCGTCCAAGTTTGGATCGCTCACAAATCCACTATTGCCCTTCAGACAAATGAATTGTCTCATGACTGGACTCTGCATACTGATGTACGTGACGCAAATGGTATTTGCTGTGAGGTTAGAAGCAACAGTATCTAAAGCAACGACAGGCATATCCACCTTTATATTGGGACATGTCACCAAGGATACTGGAATCATAGCCAAGACATTTCTGCATTTCCTCGCGGCGCTTTCGCAGCTTTTCCTTTTTCTTCCCAAAAGCACCGCAGTACAATGTACGTTGCGACATTTAATCATGATTCATGACGTTGTCTTTCCAACTGACATGGATGGCGATGCAATTCGAGGAAAACATTTTGAAGGAGACATCCAATAAATTTGCATCAGTTCAATACGTTTTGAGCGAATCTGATAAACTAAGAAAAACTGTTGAAAATTTAACTCGTTGGCAAAGGGGCTATTTATCTGGACATATATTTGCACTTTGACCTACTTTGCAAATTTGCCAGAATTACTAAGGGATCAGAGTGAAGCAAAACCTGGAAGAATATATGCTGTGATATTCACCTTTTTGCTGGTAATATTTGTTATTCTTGCTTGTGAGATACCGAAACGGATGCGAAGCAGTTAATTGGATCCAGCGAAAATGAGGTTGCAGTTACTGCAATGCAACAATTTTTGCTCTATCCGAGTTTGCAGTGAAACCAGTCAGAAAGAGTACAGTAATTATAATTACTAGTAATAATTAAAGAACGGTTGCTGAGCAGTGTGAGCTGTCACCTAGAGGAGTGGATTTTTAACCACTACCCTGTTTGGGGCAACGTGAGAAGTTGGTAGTGACAGCCGAGATGATAACCGGGCTAACAAGGAACACTTTTGCGCCCATGGTCCCGTTGGATGCTGAAACTGTGTCCATATACGTAATCGGCGACGCTGAAAACCATGGTGAACTTTGTTTTTGCCGAATCCCTCGCCCTAAGCTTTTATATCATCATTGTTCTATTGGCGTCAGCATTGTATAGGGGTCATCAATGTATAGGGGTCATCATTGTATAGGGGTTATCATTGTATAGGGGTCATCATTGTATAGGGGTCATCATTGTATAGGGGTCATCATTGTATAGGGGTCATCATTGTATAGGGGTCATCATTGTATAGGGGTTATCATTGTATAGGGGTCATCATTGTATAGGGGTCATCATTGTATAGGGGTCATCATTGTATAGGGGTCCTCATTGTATAGGGGTCATCAGTGTATAGGGGTCATCATTGTATAGGGGTCATCATTGTATAGGGGTCATCATTGTATAGGGGTCATCATTGTATAGGGGTCCTCATTGTATAGGGGTCATCATTGTATAGGGGTCATCATTGTATAGGGGTCATCATTGTATAGGGGTCATCATTGTATAGGGGTTATCATTGTATAGGGGTCATCATTGTATAGGGGTCATCATTGTATAGGGGTCATCATTGTATAGGGGTCATCATTGTATAGGGGTCATCATTGTATAGGGGTTATCATTGTATAGGGGTCATCATTGTATAGGGGTCATCATTGTATAGGGGTCCTCATTGTATAGGGGTCATCATTGTATAGGGGTCATCATTGTATAGGGGTTATCATTGTATAGGGGTCATCATTGTATAGGGGTCATCATTGTATAAGGGTCATCATTGTATAGGGGTCATCATTGTATAGGGGTCATCATTGTATAGGGGTCATCATTGTATAGGGGTCATCATTGTATAGGGGTCATCATTGTATAGGGGTCATCATTGTATAGGGGTCATCATTGTATAGGGGTCATCATTGTATAGGGGTCATCATTGTATAGGGGTCATCATTGTATAGGGGTCATCATTGTATAGGGGTCATCATTGTATAGGGGTCATCATTGTATAGGGGTCATCATTGTATAGGGGTCCTCATTGTATAGGGGTCATCATTGTATAGGGGTCATCATTGTATAGGGGTCATCATTGTATAGGGGTCATCATTGTATAGGGGTCATCATTGTATAGGGGTCATCATTGTATAGGGGTCATCATTGTATAGGGGTCATCATTGTATAGGGGTCATCATTGTATAGGGGTCATCATTGTATAGGGGTCATCATTGTATAGGGGTCATCATTGTATAGGGGTCATCATTGTATAGGGGTCATCATTGTATAGGGGTCATCATTGTATAGGGGTCATCATTGTATAGGGGTCATCATTGTATAGGGGTCATCATTGTATAGGGGTCATCATTGTATAGGGGTCATCATTGTATAGGGGTCATCATTGTATAGGGGTCATCATTGTATAGGGGTCATCATTGTATAGGGGTCATCATTGTATAGGGGTCATCATTGTATAGGGGTCATCATTGTATAGGGGTCATCATTGTATAGGGGTCATCATTGTATAGGGGTCATCATTGTATAGGGGTCATCATTGTATAGGGGTTATCATTGTATAGGGGTCATCATTGTATAGGGGTCATCATTGTATAAGGGTCATCATTGTATAGGGGTCATCATTGTATAGGGGTCATCATTGTATAGGGGTTATCATTGTATAGGGGTCATCATTGTATAGGGGTCATCATTGTATAGGGGTCATCATTGTATAGGGGTCATCATTGTATAGGGGTCATCATTGTATAGGGGTCATCATTGTATAGGGGTCATCATTGTATAGGGGTCATCATTGTATAGGGGTCATCATTGTATAGGGGTCATCATTGTATAGGGGTCATCATTGTATAGGGGTCATCATTGTATAGGGGTCATCATTGTATAGGGGTCATCATTGTATAGGGGTCATCATTGTATAGGGGTCATCATTGTATAGGGGTCATCATTGTATAGGGGTCATCATTGTATAGGGGTCATCATTGTATAGGGGTCATCATTGTATAGGGGTCATCATTGTATAGGGGTCATCATTGTATAGGGGTCATCATTGTATAGGGGTCATCATTGTATAGGGGTCATCATTGTATAGGGTTATTACTGTTACGTTCTCACGATTAAAATGTGTTGATTGAATGAGAATCGAAAATGCTAATTTTAACCATACAACAGTCTTATGTTGATATATCCCGAATACACAGTGCTGGTATAGCCGGAATGCATAGCGATGATATAGGCAAAATACATTAAACATGTCAGAATGTTTTGATTGCTTTGCGACCATGATAGCATCTGTGCACCACAGCAGCACAAGTTGTAGATTTTAACTCATGATACATGCCATAACGGAAATGTTATGTTCAAATGAAAACGGTAAAAAACAGTCAATTTGACGCGTTTTGGTTCGTGCAGGTCATAAGGTGACACACTCAAGAAATGCATGCATAGTGGAACACATAACATTTGGCCCACAAGCTGTGTGTTTATGAATTTTCATGTCGTATGCTCAGATTTTGGATTTGACTGAATCTGACTTTTCCAGGGTTTCCTGAGACGCAGATTTCGTAGAAATCAAATATTTCATCCACTTCGCACGCCATATAGAAAATTACGTCCCGTGTAAGCTCACTCGTAAAGAAAAGCGAGGACGAACGGCTTGTTTCCCTCACAATTACCCATAAAAGCTTAGGACGACGGATTCGGCAAAAACAAAGTTCACCATGGTTTTCAGCGTCGCCGATTACGTATATGGACTCAGTTTCAAAATCCAACGGGACCATGGGCGCAAAAGTGTTCCTTGTAAGATCTCTGCAAGAATCCGACAAAGCTCCGGTCGCACACGTTTCGCACCGCGTCCAAGAGCCGATAGCCACACAGCTGCTGCACGTCCCGCATCCGCTTCACTCAGATGGAGGAGACTCCGGTGGGGTTATCAGCCACCTGTACCGAGATCGCCTTTTCGTCCACATCCTCCTGCTGCTGTGCAAAGGCTCCACCAGCTCGGCCTGTCACGGAAAGGAGGGGAGAGAGGAAATGGAACTTGTTCGCATGAGAGACTCCTGTCAGCCGAGATTAGCCTCCGCGCCGTCGACCGTTGTCTGTTGTCGTCAATTGTTGGAGATGGCTTGGAGGAAGGGGCGTCAGGACGCCGCGGTGCAGCGGAGCTCCTTGACAATGAGCCGGCGGATTTGCATGACCGGTTTGTTGGAGAGGAGCCAGCGGTTCTTGCGGTTGGATATACAACTCCCCTTAACGCAAGTTTTCCTTGAAGTCCTTCGATGATTTCGGTTGACATGCTGCCCGCCGAGAATGTCCATGATGGAATGGAGATCGTCCTTGCCGTACTTGACGCCGACGATGAAGTCATGCGTGGGGGCAATTTCAAGGATTGTGTGGAACAGGCATTTTCATCCTCCTTTTCCTTCGGTTTTCACGAAACGGATGAGCTTTCCGAGACCCTCCACAGACTTGGGACACAATTTTTTGACCAACTTGTCCAAACTCTCCCTCCCTCCATCTCCACTCCCCGGTCCTCCACCCCATGCTCTCCTCCCGCCATTTCCTCTTCCTATCTTTCTTATCATCACCTCCTGCACCTGACGAGATCCCTTCATTTTCCAGTTTCTTGAATACAACATGGTTTGAACCGCCAGGCGTCGTTGACGACGCCAACTTTGATAAACTATTCATCTCTCTATCATCTGGTTTGGTTTGCGTGTGGGACGGAGAGATCAAGGCTGTGTAAATCATGCACAAATTAATTAAAATTAAGCAACTTAAGTTGGGTTTGGTGTTTTGAGGCTGACTCCAAGACAAGTTTGCGTTGGATTACAGTGGCGCAGCCAGGGGGGCAGAGGGGGCATTTGCCCCCTCCTGGAGTTGGGGTTTCAACATTACGTAGATTAGAGGGGAGGGGCAACCTTATACATTACGTATATTACGCTGCCCCCTCCTGATGCCCCCTCCTGGCTGCGCGCCTGTGGATTACTCCTCTTGGTGCTGTTAGTTGGTCAGCAAAAGGTATTATAAATAGTACAATTAGTTAAAGTTAGGCGGCGAAGTTTTATGCAAGAATGTTTTCTTTAAATTAAGATTTTAAAAGTTTTTATTGTTTTTAAAGACGTTAGCGTAGAAAAGAGTTTTTTAATTGTTAGAAAGCCACAAAGTGTTCAGGATAGTTTTAAGAAGAGATGTATAGTTTATCAAAGTTAGCGTCGTCAACGACGCTGGCGGGTCAAACCAAGTTGTGTTCAAGAAACTGGAAAATAATGTGATCTCATCAGATGCAGGAGATGGTGATAAGAAGGATAGGAAAAGGAAAAGGAGGAGGAGAGCATGGGGGTGGAGGTAGGCTGGATGTAGCTGGAGGGAGGGACAGTTTGGACAAGTTGGTCCAAATTCTGTGTCCCAAGTCTGTGGAAGTTCTCGGAAAGCCTATCCGTTCCAAAGGTACGTATCTGCCCATTAATAATCATCAGCAGGATAATTATATACAAGCAGTTTAAATTATCTTTGTTGTTATATGTGTTCACTAGAAATGATAAGCACTCCCAGCAAGGGATTACGAGAAGTCCACTACTTCAGCCTGGCTTCCGACTCTGAAGAATGGCGGACAATTCAAACAATCCCAGCATTTCCATCCACCTCTTCGGGAAAACGGAAGGAAGAGGATGAGGAAAATGCCTGTTCCACAATCCTCCTAGAAATCCCCTCTACGTACGACTTCATCTTCAGCGTCAACTACGCCAAGGACGATCTACGATCTCCACTCCATCATGAACATTCTCGGCGGGGCATCATGTCAACCGAAATCATCGATGGCTACGTCATGCTCCACCTGAAAAAGTATTTCAAGGACTTCAAGGAAAACTTGCGTCGTCAGCGAGAAAAGCTCAAGTCTGCCGATCCGGTCCAGTACAAACTTCGGACCGAGAAGAAGCTGCCCTCATTCGAATCCGAAATGGGGCCGCAGAAGCCGACAAACTTCACTATCTATCCGTCAACTTCATGCGGGTGAACTTGACCCGGTCAAGTACAGGGACGACCCCGTATGCTATTTCTCCAGAATCTGAAAAGGTCGGGACATACTCGGATGAGCAACTGATGGCGCCCATGTATGCCAGCAAGCACCTGTACCACTACCTTCCCATGTCACTCCGGGAGGGGCAGAGCCATCACCAGTCATCATGGCGTCAATAATGACAAACAAGGCGATCCGTCCGCCCCCGCCGCCGACGAGTGGCAAATCTCCTACGTGCAGAAAAGCTGCCCCAGATTGACAAGTACAGCTGTAGCATTTACACGATCCACTACGCAGAAAATGTGCTGAGGGGCCGGGGGCAATTCCACCAGCAAGAACCGCTGGCTCCTCTCCACCATGGCGTACGGAAGCCCCTTCCTCCAAGCCATCTCCCGCTCTTGACAACAACCGACAAGGGTCGACGCTAATCTCGGCTGATAGGAGTCTCTCATGCGAACAAGTTCCATTTCCTCTCTCCCCTCCTTTCCAGGGCGGGGGGCTCCTATGGGATCTCCATTACAGGAAGACAGACGAGCTGGTGGAGCCTTTAGCTTTGCCACAACCGCAGGGGGATGAGAACGGAAAAGCGATCTCGGCCCAGGTAGCAGATAACCCCGCCGGAGTCTCCTCCAGCGTCCGAGTGAAGCGGAGTCGGGACGTGCATCAGTTGTGTGGCTATCGGCTCTTGGTCGCGGTGCGAAACGTGTGCGACCGGAGCTTTGTCGGATTCTATCGGAGATCTGAGCCCGGTTATCACCTTGGGACCATCATCTCTAACGACAATGGTCAGTTGTAGATTTGTAGATTAATGAAGAATTAATTGTACATTTAGTTTAATTAACGACATCCTGACATTTTGTGTGTTTGCAGGCGAAGGTCAAAGTGGTGAGGACATGTTGATGGCCGGGGAATGGAAACTTGAGTCTCTGGGACGTCGCCCTGCTAACACTGGAATATCCCCACTGCTCCACCTCCAAATGAGGAGCTGGCTACGGTGTCCTCCATCCCTCCAGCAATCCTTCGCGGGATCCCAACTCCCTTCTGGACTATCTTGAGCTGTTCCCACAGCAGCCACCGCTCGTCTCCTCCCAAACGTTTTTGTGGTCCAGCGGTGGTCAACGGGGTCTCTCGCCCCGCCTCCTCCTCCAAAGCATTTGCTCTTAAGATGCTGGCCGAGCCGCCCAATACTGACCAGCGCTTCCGCCGCAACATCACTGACGAGTGCTGCAAGGAGCCGTGCGCCATGGGTCAGAAGATGCTCAAGTACTGTTCCATCACCGCTGTCGGGAAGAGGAGCTATTAAAAAAATAATTTGAGCATATTTTAGGGCCCTTTCCTCAGGTCCTGCATGCGCTTATCTTTAGATTCCTCTTTCTCTTTCTTTAACTCCATTTTATTGTAAATACCAAAACAGAAGCGAAGAACAAAACAAGAAATAATAAATAAAAACGGAAGTAAAAAAACAAGTCGTTATTATATGCTTGCATTTTATGAAAGTGCTCTTAACCTTTTGACCTTCCTTCAACAACCATTACGTCAGCATTGACCTGTATAGAAAAATAAATACAAAATTATCGTCCATTATCATCATCATTTATTTTTTGCGATATATATGTATATATGTATATGTTTCTCACGGTATTTATTTTTTATAAATATCATACAACATTCATATTATTATTTTTTGTCTTAAAACTTTTAATTTTCTTTAAAACTTTCTCTTCGCTTTCTCCTTCTCCTTGCACCTCACGTTATAGGTATATATATTATCTTTTCCGACACAAAAAGTGATTTGATTACACAAAGATGGATAATAGTCATTAATAAAACCGCAGTTAATAATTATATTAATCATTATAATGACATTATATTAATAACTCTTCTGTCGTTGGTATTTTTTTCTTTTGGAGACCCCACGCAAGTCTAATTATTTGTTTTTTTTCTTATACTGACAATGAGAGAGAGAGAGACTTTTTTCTTCATCTTCTTGTAATCAAGATAGGGCCCGGCTCTGCCGGCTACTCCTGGTCGTGATGATTATAATTTTAAAGCTTTCCACTTCCACTTCATTCACAATGCATACTAACAAGGGAATGTTGTTAGGTGAATAGAGCCTAGAGAGAAATGAAAATATACATCTGAATCAGAATTTTCTGCTGATTCTAACGGTACCAACTTTATTCTGCACAAATGAAATCTGCGGATTTTACGGTGAATTTAAATTCTGCTATTATTTTGTGGTCCACCAATACAACAACTGACTTGAAACTAATGGAAAATGATTTTGATTTTTTGTGAAACATAATCGAAATTCATGCAACCTTTGGTGAGTGCTGCATCTAGGATAAGGCGCGTGCATATATGCCCAGATGCATGTACATCTGGATAGTTAACACAATGTTACCTTCTGTAACGACTGACAATATTTTGGTAGTAGTGTCACTAGTACGAGATTGCGATGTTGAGGATAATTAGAAGACGTCCTTTAATATATTGTTTTTTGTGGAACAAGTCATTCTCTGACTTGCTCCGAGGAAGGGTTGCTTGTATAGCTGGTACGTAAGAATTGTAATGTATGCAGTTGTTGGTCAAGGTGAGCTAAAATGTGTGTGACAAAATGCCGACTGACAATAGTAGGTACTGACTTCATGCCAAATGCTAAATGTCTAACTAATATCTAATATCTAACTATGATTATAATAAATATTCATGAATATAGCTGACGTTAGATTACACGCTTTTGAATTAGTTTATTATCTTGGTTTGTTCCAGTCTCCCTGCTCACTCATCTTTAAGGTGTTACGATAAACGTGCTTGTAAAATGCAGAGATTTTATTTCTGCAGAATAAAGTTGGTACCGTTAGAATCAGCAGAAAATTCTTATTCAGACGTATATTTTCGTTTCTCTCTAGGCTCTATTCACCTAACAACGTTCCCTTGTAAGTACCGTTGTTATGAACACCGTAGTGTTTATCCATCCGTCATTCTCACCTTCAGTGAAAGACAAGCCAAAAAACTAATAACCCAACTAAGTACAAAATATCTTCTGCATTGACGTTGATGAAACGTTGATGAAACATAAAACGAAACATGGCAACAAATTACATCCAACAAGTTGCCCAATTTCATGGAGAATCTCCAATGCTTTCCTTCTCCAAGCCCGATGTATATATACTTTCCCTTTGGACTGCAAAAACGTTTTGTGTTGATTGTTTATTCATGACGTAATGAAATGGGGTTATGATTTTTTTCATATAACAACCTAAGCCATCATACACGATAGATATAAGCAGCTCGGATTCTAAGAACCGGTAAGTGGTTAATATCAAGAGGAGAAAGCACTCCATCCGAATCCACTTTCCTAACGAGTGGTGGGTTATGCTGATAGAAGCAGAACTGATCGTGAGAGGGACATTAAATCTTCCTAAGGGTTGTGCGACGAAAGTCTATATGCTGGTGGAGCAAAAATCCCGCTCCTCCAAGAAATCCCGCTCCCAGCACTAGTGGTACTGTCGACAGTAATGAAATTTCAAAAAATCCTAAATATTCTTTGCAAGCCCAAAAAAATACTCGACAGTCTCACATTACCCCATGAGGCCCTTTGCTAAAATTCGTATTTATATTACATGTAAACTGTATTTTAAGGCCTCGTAACATTATGGTGTTTAGCCGCATAGTTTTTAATTAATTTTGCTTTTTCAACGCATTTCTTTGTTAACTTTCATGATTAATGTAAGAATTTTCACCACTTCCGGTAGCATTGTGAATTCAATATTTTGTGACTTCCGGTTGGAGTGGGTATAAAAGGAACGCCAACTCCAATCGGCTTCTCATTCTCGGTCTTATTCTGAAAGTGGACTCGGTCCAAACCTGACAGTAAGCCAACTGACTGCTCAGGAGTTCAAATAGTATCTTACGCCAAAGAGTTACTATTTTGAAAAGTCGTAGTTAACGTTCTTTGTACGTTGTCGTTTTTAATAAAGTCACAATTTTCTTATTATAAACTAAGCGTCATCTCGTTAATTTACGCATATATAGTTGAGCTATTCATTTGGCCATTTTGATTTATTGGAATAGTCTCATATTGCCCTGCCGGGCTGGTCCTTCAAAAACTGTTCGAAAGCCAATCCTGTTGGCATCTTTGGAATATTTTCTGAGCTATCATTTACGTGCCAACATCAACAATTGAGGTTTATTGAAAAATCCCGCTCCTAAAACCCACTCATTAAAAATCCCGCTCCTGCGACGGCGTCGCACAATATAGGAACTTTTCATGTCCCTGGAGAGAAAGGAGAATGTAAGCAAGCATTCCCCATGTAGAACAGAATGTTTTATTTCGATTCCATAAATAAACGTGTGTGCTTTTACCTCTCACTTCTGGTGAATACGTAGCATCAACGTTTTCTCATTTTTGCTAACCTACGGGAGAGCACACTGTGCTCAGCACAGAATGTAAGAACTCAGGAGAAAACGTTATGTACATATTAGTGTGCCAACCAGTGGAGATGATTTTCATGAATTTCTCAGTTTGCTTTCACAGAGTACACATATCTGTTCACTGTTCACTTGAAATTATCATTTTCGTTTTCACCGTGCGCCTGACTAGATGGATTTGGAAAATTATCCCACTCCAACAGAACAAGCGTTAATTAAACACGTTCAGTTTTAAGTGACAAGGTGTGAACAAACGCGTCAGTTAAAATGACCAAGGATCGTTTGGAAGAGTTTCGTCAGAGGGTAAATTTTGCAATAGTGTAACAATTAATTTTTTTTAAATCATTAATTCTTAATTATTTAAAGGAATTTTTGTACCATTTATGAAAATGAATATTTTGCTTTTGTATTTCAGATAAGTTCAGACGACTGTAATGACGACAATTTAGAAACTCATCTCCGTCCCTTCAATTCGGAAATTTCAGGAAACGATGAAATTTCAATTGAAATACCAAGCGCTGACGATGAAGATTATTTGAAGGCGTTTTTTGTGAAGGTAGCATGCAAGACGGATGAATTTGTACACATATACGTGCGATAATTGCATTTATATTTGTGGTAATTACAGGTGGATTCCATAAAAACATTAATTGACGATTTGAAGCAGAATGTTGACAATGTGCGTGCACTTCACAGTAACATCTTGTCCAATCCAATTTCGCCAGAAGGTTGGTAATTATGGAACATTGTAGTCTACATATCATAAGTACGCATTTTTTCGATTTTTGTTATGCTCTACTTGCAAGTGTGTCTGCAATTCAGGAATGAAATCGGAGTTGGATGATCTCTCACAGACAATCAAAGTCAGGTCCCGCGTAATACGGTTAAAACTAAAAGGTTTGCAACGTTTGACTATTTAAACTTTTTATCCTAAACCAAAATGAATGCCATGAAAACTTAACCAATTCTATCAATTCAAGCGAAGTTATTTCTTTAGTGATTTATCCAATTTCGTTTGTCTAGAATTTGGAAAACTGGAAGATGAGTATAATGACGGAAATTCGGGATACGCCACTGCGAAAATCATAAATGTCCAACGGGCAATGCTTCTGAGACAATTTATTGCGGTGATGAACCAGTATCAACTCGCGCAAGCAGACTACAGGGATCGATGTGAGGCCCGGATAAGGAGACATGTTGCCATAGGTCTGTTTAAAACATTTGACAATTTCGATACGTTAATATTATAAACTTTATATTGAAATTTTTATAAATTTCATGTATAATCTACTATGTTAAAATGTTTTAGCTGGCCTCAATGTTTCTGAAGGAGAAGTTGACAACATGATGGAGCAGGGAAATTTCCATGTTTTCACACAAGAAGTATTCTCCGTTATAATTTATAATGAACATTTGAATCCTGTATATATATATTTACTTCAAAGCATTCATCGGGATATGTTTTCATATACCTTTAGATTATGACGGGGGATGATCAAAGCCGACAGTTATTTGAAGATGTGCAAGCTAGGCACAACGACATAATAAAGTGTGAAAAGTCAATTACTGAACTCCATGACCTTTTCCTGGAAATGGCTCTCATGATTGAAAACCAAGTAATACGCATTTGACTGTTAACCCTTTGAAGTTTCTAAAATAATTCAGATTGTTAATTATAGTTTTCATGTTTTTGATTTTCTCAGGGTGACTTGGTGGATAGAATTGAATTACACGTTGACAAGACGAGGGAGGATGTGAAGGAAACTAACGTGGAATTGCATCAAGCGCAACGATGGAGAGATAAAGCGAGAAAGGTACTTGACCATATTGCATACATAATTTTGCGAAATGCATTTATCAGAATAAATGAGAATATATATGTATTTTCTCAAAGGTTGTATATTCAGTATTTTTTGTTATAATAATTTTTCAGAAGAAACTACTAATTCTGCTCATCTGCCTTCTTGTTTCACTCCCAATTTGGCTGAGTATATTGTCCTACTTTTTGTAAAGAAGCGTATTTACAAGTTCAGGTAAAGGACCCAGATGAATAAAAATAAATATGTACATGAAATAATTTCGTAGGAATTCAGCCCGATAATTAATAAAAGCATTCTCTGATCTCATTTATTGTTGTAAATAAATTATATAAGCATTCAATATTTGATTTGTATGTATTTATTAAATTATTTCAACATTTTTAATTAATAGCCCAGTAAAACATGACAATATATTCACTTCATATGAAAATAATAGAGCACATTCAAAAACGAAATTAATTAAAAATCTTATCAGTTATCATTAGCCGTGGCATGAGACGAATGGGGTATGGGTAGTATGGGAAGATGATTAAGGATGTCATAATTTGTGGCCCTGAATTGGCTATCAATTCCAGTCGCTTCTGTTGCAAGTGTAGCATTTCCCATAGTTTTCTCCGCAGAATAATATTCAGTTTTCTTTTTTCTCCGAGGCGGTTTTTTCTTATGGGTGGAGGCAAACGGGCGATTTTGATGAGAGAGCCGCATGTGGATATACAGATAGTTCTTCACAGCAAACTGAAACCAACAAAATTAAAAATAATTATAAAAATATCCCAAAAGTCTAAAATGTAAATTGCTGTTCCCGATATGATAAACGCTACATACCGAGTTTCCGCAAATTTCACACTGGAACGGCTTCAAATTCGCATTCCGGTGAATTTCCTCATGCTCCCTGCAATGCTTCGCGTTGAGGAATCCCTTTCCGCAAACCTTGCACTTGAACTTCCGCTCCGCCCCGTGCTCCTTCATCCGATGCCGCTCCAGCTTTTTCTTGTCCACACATTTAAACTGACATGCTCCCTCACCGCACTCCAAGACTGGTCGACTTTCCGGTGGAATCCCGTGTTCCTCGAACCTGTGCTCGTCCATCCGGAGCAGACTGGAAGCTTGAAACCCACAAACGTCGCAAATTATCCGTTTTTTGCTGTAACGAGGATCTGATTCTTGGCGGTGGTGAGCATTGAAGTGCCGTGTTATGTACTCGGGTCTCTCTTTCCTCGCGGAGCAGCCCGGACAGGAATATGAGTCCTTTTCGGATAGCCCATGAATGTATTTCATGTGGTTATTTAATTCGATCGCCCGGGCGAACAGGGCACCGCAGAGGTCGCATTCGTCAGGTAACTTGGGATGGGTGAAGGAGCCCAGGAGAAGGGATCTGTGCTCCTTTTTTACATGCTCCAGCATTGCCTCGAAATCAAAAAAGTCTAGAAAGGCAAAAGAATGATCAGTCTTACAATACCCCTTCTAAAAATTAAGACATTCTCAATTAATTTTAAATTAATTTCATCATTTACCTTGGCCTTGATTAGTTTTGGACTTGAACATCAAGTTACAGTAAAAGCAGCTAAATGACGCCACATCGGGATGCTCAAGGACCCTGTGAAGTCGCCACTCGGCCAAGTTTCTGAATGATTTGGAACACGTACTGCAGTCATGCTTCTTATCATTGGAACAAGAGCTATGGATAGATCCTTCATGGAAGTCCCTATCGGTCTCCTTCGTAAATTTGTCTGGACAATTCCCACAGGCCCAAAAGAAGGTTCCATGAGGATCGTACTGAATGGGTTGGAGTGTATCGCTGGAACAGGAGTGACTATCCTTATCAGTGTCACCGAGCTTGGTGAAGCTTTGGAGGTCCGCCTCACTGGAGTGGTAGAGATTACACTGGGAGCACTTGAATGGTCTTCCTGGAGAATTAAAAGAAAGTATGTTAAAATCCAGATTCGTATCAATGGCAAGAAAAAATTAAATAAATTATATCAATTCTTGGAATTAATGTGAATGCTTACTGTAGTGGAACATGATGTGAGTGACTAGATTATTGGCGGACATTTCATGCAGCTCAGGACAATGATGACATTTGTAGCTGCCACTGTACAGCGCTTCAACTTCCACCCTATCTTCTTGATTTTTGGGATCATGTTGGAACCCTGTATCTTCAGGTGTTGGAGGTTGCTCCTCATCCCAAAAGGAATCACAATCATAGGAAACAATTTTCTTTTTCCTTCCCGCCATAGTCGGAACAAATCCTTCCACTGATTTCAATTTGGAGTGGTTATCTCCCATCTTCTTCCTCTTCTTAATCCCTATGGAAGGACCCGAGTCTGTGCGATTTCCTACTTTTCTCCCAATCACCAGTTGTCGCGTTTCCAGTGTCGGCCTCGAACTCGCTTCCGCAGAAAACTGATTGTCCGCTTTCTCGTTATCCCAAGTCCTCAGAATTTTGCTTATCATTCCGCCTTGGCACTTTCTCAAGTCTTCCTCCAGTCGGTCGATTTCTCGCTGAATCCTTACCGCTTCTTCCACCAAGAGATTGCACCTCCCACAAAAGTTTATCCTCCACTCACTGGGATTCCCGACTGTCTCAAGATATTTGGCCAGCTTGTCACTCGGAACTGATAACATCTTCTTCATGATAAACATGACAAGGTAACTGGCTTCCCAAGAATTAGTACCGCAATGATCCCGACTGCATTTATCCGTCCTCTCGTAACACAAAAGACAGAGGCTCCCACAAACTTCCACTTGACTGGCCACATTCTCCAAAAGGTCACTTGGGTCACTTGCATCAACGCCATCTTCATCAGTCACCTCCATTTTGACGTTAACCCCATCCTCATAGCCTTCGTGACCATCGTCGTCCCAAACCGGTTCTTCTTTAATTAAAGGAGGAGTATCATCATGTCCTCCAGACACTCCAGTGGCGGTGTTGTTGTCGTCATTTTCCTTCTTGGGGCAGCAGTCACAGGGCTGACCTTTCTTGTGACGCCACCGGAACTGGGTCGCACGACGGGCACTCTCCTGATGTTTTTTTCTCTTTTTGCTCACCCTACCCATATTTAGCTTTTACCAACTTTAACTCAGCACAAAAAATTACTGTCACCTCAAAATTATACCATACTTTGCTAACTGAATACGAGTATTAAAATATTCTCTGCAATTACAACCGCATTTAAATTAAGAACAATTTCAAGTACGGAAGAGGCGAGGACACAACACACGAAACTTGCACGGTATTTTCCTCAGTCAGCCTATTTGTCTGCCAACAACAACAGCAGCTGAGAACGATACCCACAGATGATCAGAAATGAGAGAGCCGCTGCATTCTTCTTTGTTGCTTGTTGTTTTCTTTGCTGCTGCTGCTGCAAACGGAACGCTCATGAAAATGCAGCAGTGGCGGAGAAAGCAGGTCACTAAAAAAGCGTCCAATTTCATTAAATATTTGAAACTACTGAAATGTGCATACATTTACTATTCAAGCCTGGAAAAAAGCGTGGTATAACCATATCATTTTTCATTTAAAACAATGAAAATGCATTAAATTATCTCATATTCGTAATCTGTCGCGAAAGAATACATCATTAAAAAAAGTTGGCTGTAAGCACATAATCCCCTTTCCCGAGAATTGTTTTTAAGTTGAAATTTAATGATTTCTTATTTCTTCTGGAATTATGGAGTGGTGGCGAAAACATTTTGATTTCTCACTGCTGCACACCAGATTGTTTGACGGGAATGAGAGAAATGCTGAGGAAACTTCCTATTTCGTGACGATGGCGACGCAAGGATCGAAATCGGTTTTTATTCTTTGCGTAATTCCGTGTGCAGGTTTGTTATTGTCGGCAATGGTGGTTCTGGTTGTTGAGATTGACGGTAGGATTAAATTATTTTACGGTAGCTGCACATTTACAATACTTCTTACATATTAAATGGTGCTTGAGTGCGGTAAAAGCCGTTTCAAGTTAATGTTGATGGAAAACAGAGAAAATTGCTTCCAATGAACATATAAAACACGAATATAGTCGAATGGAGTAAGCGTATAAAAAATGTAAGCGATTATATAGCTTTTTTGTGCGAACAATGATTCTGAAGAGAATATACTAGTTTACTTCTAAACTATCCTTGCGTCAGCTTTATTCAGAATATATACATAAAACATATTTATAAAAGGTATTATTAAATATACATCGGCAGGACTAAGTTCCCCATACCACTTGTTGTCATATATGTAATATAAATTACGATAGTAAAGGAAATGTGTGAAAGAAATAAAATAATATTTTCGCAGTTACTAAATCTACATTGGATTATCTACCGTCATTTGGATTCGATCTGGAAAGCACAGCTACTGCAACTTGGCACCATTTCCGGAATGTATGCAGAATCCACTGAAACGCCATCCGAAGTGCATAATTAATATTTCCTCACTTTTTGCGTTGGATAGGAAATGGAATTAACTAAAATTAATCCAAGTCATATTTGTAATATATAACCTATCGCGTCCGCGTTGTAGCCACTGGCAATAAGTCAACTTCTTCTTCGTATTCATAATACTCTGAATCTGGTGGCATTATCGTGGTCGTTGTGGAACGTCTTCTCCGTCTCCGTTTTCTTTTAACGACGACTGCTTTCACCGTGGTGGTAGTTACGGTACTACTGCCGGCTGTCGGAATGCCGTTTGGAAAAAACATGTTCATCCAGTAAATTGGCTTGCCTTTTTCAGGCTGGATATTGGGTTTGAAAACTGATTCATCTTTATAATGATTTTTCGTAGTAGTAGGTGATCTGGATGTGGGTGGCGACGACGGTGAGGTTGATGCACGGACAGTGGTTATGCTGTTAATTGTATTACTAGTTGTTGGAGAAAATGATATTTCAATGGATGGCTTTACTGTTTGTGGTAATGTTCTCGGTGTGATTTTTTGAAGACTTGCTGAAGCTGCAAGACTTATAGCTTTAACAAGGTCGTCTGAAAATCCTTTTGTGTTGTCCAGTTGGAGCTCAGTAAAGATTCCAGGACGAGTTAGAAAGCTTTTGTAAATATGTGATAAGGACGTCGTCCTCTGAGGTAGTTTATTTGAAATGGGGTAACTGGAAGCAGGCCTTCTGCGAATTAAATTTTGAAGCGGAAGATACTTTTCTGTTGTTGAAATGCTCCCAATGTTTACTTTCACAGGTGCAACAATAGTAGGATGCAATGGCGGCGTCTCTATCGTTGTAGCGTTTGGAATCGACTTAATATCTGGAGCCAAATTTACTTCAGGACTTCGATAATTTGACGGCGGAGATGATTCTGTTGGTGGCATTGTTGTTGGTCTTGTCATTGGTCTCGGTTTCCGGGAAGGAAATGGTCTTCTAGCCGGAATTTGCTGAGGCCGATAATTATAGGAGTATCCATTGCTACCTGGTCGAATCTGCCCAGGACCGGAAGCCATATGCAGAAGATTGAAAGCTTCCATTCCCTGCTTTATCAAGAAACTGGTGATGTTGGGCGTATCTGTTCCATTGAGCCCCTGGTTTATGACGCCACTTAATTCGTGCAGAGCCATGAATACTTCGGGTATCAATGCAGCTGCAGTGGCAAAGGCGGGTTCGGCGGCTTCCAATAGACCTTCAACGCTGCTGTCCTCGTCACCAACCAAAAAATCAAATTGACGGGGCTTCCTTTGCCGCTGGGTTCTCGTATAATTCATTAAGGAATCGTCACGGTTAACCTAACAATAAATAATTTAAATTTAATTAATAAATATGAATTTGTGAGACACATTAATCTGTTTTTAAAATAACTTTACCAGTTGCATTGTCAATGTGACACAATGGAGAAATCCCAATAATGTGGCAAATATTTTGCTTCCTTTGGCAGGTTTGGTTAATCCATTCATCTTTATTGATCAACATGACAGTGGTGATACATACTTGTCAGTGCATTTAAAATAATGACCAACAACGAAAGGTGTTGAGGTGTCATCATAGGAACAACGAAACATGACAAAATGCCATTACCTCTAAATGTAATACGATGTTTTGTTTGTGTATTGTATTAATTAAGTTGTCATAGGTGTTCGTGTTAATGGCTTCTGTCTGCATTAATGAAAACGAAATGATGGGACAATTAACGGCATTATTAATATTAATATACGATTTGACTTGTGATTAAGCAGTTGACATCGCGCTAAATATATACATATAATTCAGTAATTTGATGTCATCATTATCATTCATGTGAACTTTTTTACAGCACAATGCGAATTTGTGAATAATAACGACGGATATATGTATATGGAATACATGAATCTAGCAGAACATTACTTTCACTTTCTCTGACCCTGGGGCAATTACGTGTGCCAGTAATGGTAAAATTAATGGCAATGGGTATGTTACTATTAATGAAAAATTAATGTGTGACAATAGTTTCATTTTCATGCAGTTTATTACTATACCAAAAACGTTCAATGCTACAGAATGTACACTATGATGTATACTATTTCAATGAAGTATTTACAAGTACAATCAGTTATGGGCTTAAATACGGCTTCATCATTACTTTCACAAAGTTCAAATTGATTCTGAGGTATCATACTAATCATACACGCAACAAACCAATTATTATTTCTCCAGCATTTAAAAGTACACATACCAAAATCAAATAAAAATAGAGAAGACATATAATCCAAAATTCTTTAAATTGCATGGGAACCCACTGCTCACTATTATGTTTCAAATTTCCAGCAATAATTTGCTCGCTAGTGGTAAATAAATTCCACGTATGCACCTGCATTTTGTCAAGCTGCAACATTGCAGTTTGTAGGGCAGCTTTCTGTGTAGTTGCATCCATAGCATTTCTCAGCTTTGCATGTATTCCGCTCTCGGTCAAAGAAGCTAAAAGATATTGAAATTTATCCATAAACATGTAGTTTTCCTCAACTGTCCATAGGATGGGCTGGAGTAGGATTGGTGGCTCATTCAAATGATCAATGATTTTTCTATTTCCGAACAATGATAGTATTGGCGTTATAAATCTGGGGTCGCTGAGATGTTTTATGCCAATCCTGTTGCCCAGTAGCGCAAATCTTCCCGAAGTACCGCAATATTGAGGTTTGTCTGAAATTTTCATAAACTCCAAACTATTTGGAATGCACCGAATATCTGTTCCCTGCGTAATATTTTTGACTATTTCCTCTTGTAAGAACAGAATATCGACAACAGAAATTTTACTTAAGGTTTTATTCATTTTCTGCGTCACACCCGCCGTATCATCGTGAGAGTCTGATTGGAAATGCATGTGCATCTGAGTCGCCATTAATTGATCAGCAAAAACTGGAAATCTGTACTTATCGCTCTGACTGAATAGCTCCTCCATAGTTGCCGGTATATTTTCAGGATCCGGTGTTTTGGTTAGGCTTGAATACATGCAAGATGTATAGAAATTTCGGAGTGTATAAGTTGCCCATATCCAACTGACTATGAGGAACCAATTCTTAAAATTTCGTACACGGTCCATATCCCCATCTCCTTGTTCCAATGTTTCCTTCACAAGATAGAAGATCCAAATTGGTATTGAAAGGGTTTTCATGCTAAGCCAAAATATTGCCGTTAGCAGACAGAATGCACTTGCAACGCAAATCCAAATAGTGTGGTGAAAGGGGGTAAACAATGCCGAATCAAATGCAGCCGTACTTCTTCCGGAACTCTCATCTTTTCCTAAAATTACGGAGAAGCGCCATCCATCAAAGTTTGCTGCAAATGCCAACTTGTAATAGGTCGACAATGAATCAACGTCACCATTGAAATATGCAAAATTGTAGTGTACGAGTTTGTGTCGAATAAGACCATAAAATTTAGAAGAGCTACTGTTTTGCCATTTCAAAAATGTCTGTATCACACATTCGTCTTCCTCGTGGCGGACTAAATTTGACATCAATTTTGCATTCATTATGCTACTGGAACAATCTTTATTATTAGGCAGATCGTTATGCAAATGACTCCCAAAATTACTTAGCGTGGTCAAGTTTCTAGCAGAAAATATAATCAGAGACGGGGAATTTGACACCGGAACTAATACCACCAAACGCATAATGTAACCGAAATAGCTTATGCCCAAGGCAGAAACCAGATTGGATTTTTCACACGTAAAACACCCGACGAACCAACGCGAGGGTTCCCCAATTCTTTCCGAGTAAATATCATTTATATTTAGCAAGTACAATATTAACGTCGAGCTATGAAATACTTCAGGTAGTTTAACATAAAAGTGCTGTTTGTAAATTGAAGTTGATTGTACCACATCAAATGAAAAGATAACATCCGGCGACACACTCTGGAAGCCGTAGTTGCTAACTGATTCCAACTCAGAAGAAAACACGTTACTAGTTAAATCGCGATAACTACCGTTCCCATTAGGGGTTAAAAGATTTGCTGCTGCGTTGAATGCCCTTTCGGTCATTGAAATATAAACGGTGCAAATATATGAAAATTTAATTGGACTGAATATCTTAATGAATTCAGGTTTCCCGGAACTTAGGAATGACAAATTTGTATGAAGGAAAATATTATTTGGAAATATTTTTGTTAGTAAGACATCAGTGTCGGACAGGTAAATGCTTCCCGAGATCGTTAATTTTTGAGAACTTCTAGATATCTCGTCAGGCAGATACATGACGCAGGACGTAGGTAAAAAATCTGCAGCCATTTCCTTTAATATATTTTGAATTCCCGAGTCAAATAATATGTCGCCATTAATGTCTTGCAAAGCC
Source organism: Sinella curviseta (assembly GCA_004115045.4). Taxonomy (NCBI): domain Eukaryota; kingdom Metazoa; phylum Arthropoda; class Collembola; order Entomobryomorpha; family Entomobryidae; genus Sinella; species Sinella curviseta. The sequence continues at coordinate 29,478,130 of CM023199.3, read as the reverse complement.
ACAATTTTTAACGGTAGCAAAACGTATTTAAAGAAAAGTATTTTTGTGAAACGTTGTGTCATACTCAAGCGATTGTTTCGGCTTTTCACCAAACTCTAGCATACGGTTGGAGGTGAATGCAAACGTTTCTTAATATAATTGTCGAACTATTGACAAATGCGTCACTTAAACTTACTTTAGGTATGACTAATTGTGCAACATTGCATTTGAGAAACTTCATTCCACACTGAAGAATAAAACCCATTTTATTTCATGATTGAATAAGTGCATCCCTAAATGACAAGTAAGAGGACATCCTCTTATAGTTTTCAAAAATAATTCTCTCTTTACGTGAATTTGAAACGAATGTCGAATAACCGAAACGATTTGCGTACAACTGGACATTTTCCAAAGCAGGTTATTGTAATTATTTATGAGAATATACTGTCAGTTCTTTTGATAATTGAGGGGCTAACATTATAGAGTAGGTATACCATTTAAGTAACCATTGATGAACGCAACATGCATTTTCGTCCGTTTGAGGATTTCACTAAAGCCAAGACATTACAAATCATTCAAAATATAATTTCTACAAGTGACCAGCAAAATATACAAAATAAAAATCAAGACTGACACCGTCAGGCCTAAATGACAGCATGAAATTCATTTTCGCTTATATCCAATTTCAGGACAATTTCGTTTTGCGGAACAGGATAAATTGCATATTTGCTTTTCTAGGAACATAAATAAATTGACACAGCAGAGCTTTATGTTTAAATATGTTGCCGTAATATGCTCATATGCAGAAGGGTAATGTATTTTGCGCCCTGCAACATTATTTTGCCGCTGTAGCATTGCGCCGATGAAGTAGCATTATTCGCTTCATGTATTTACTAGATATACATAGTTCCATCATATGATGAAATAACGCATTAGTCTGAAGAAATGGTAAAAATTAAATTCACTGTGAACGATCTGAGAGCTTTGATAATATTAACCTTTTTCCTTATTATCTAACACTGTTTGTTTAAGCTGATGAGGTAAACAACCAACATAAGTATAGTGTGTAGTGTACGTTAAGTAATTACTTTTCTTTATGTAACGATTCAAGGAGAACTTTAAGTATCTTTGCAATAGTATGAACCGAACTTCCGATAAACTTGCAAGTACGCAAGTTACTCAACCTTGGATGACCTGATAGACTGGAAAACTTGAGACGTAATTATTTCACGACTATTTTCATTTATGCAAAACACGATCGGGGTAGAGTAATCAGTACATGTAACGAAATACAAAGAACGCATTCAGAGACGCAAACCAATTACAAAATTAATTCCCGATTGGGACGTATTCGAAGAGTAATGTCTGCTGGGTAAAATAGTATGAAGGCGTATTATGTAGTTGAGTTCTATCCTCTTGGACCATGAGATTACGTAAGGCAAATTCAATTCAATTATATATTCCCAGTCCACGTATTGCTTAAGGTCTGTGAAGACCTAGCTCTATAACGATAGTATATCTTGTTTTAATTACATATTAAGATTATATACCATTGTGCAAGTATGCAACCACTACGTATGATAACGTTTGTGTTTCTATTCTTCCGTATTTCCGGTATGGCTCATCCTTTTGATACAGTAAGCCATGTAAACCAAACGACACTTGAAAGAGCTGCAAATTCGATTGCCGATCTGCTAGAAGAAACGTTGTGCACAATTCACTCACCCACAGAAACTTATCCGGTCAATACAAGTTTGGGTAAGCCATTTGCTTTATCAATTGACTTACCAATTGATTTATGTATTTCATGTGCGCATCTCCAAAGCACATCATAAACGTTAATGGAATTTCTCTCGCCGTCCGTACATTCTAAAGTATTGATATCAGTTAAACACAGCCAAGTATGCATTGTAGTAACTTTAGTTGGGATCAAACCGCAACAATTGAGGAAACACGCAAACGATTTCTCACATGTTCCGGGTTACGATGACATATCCTCTTTTATATTTTCAAAACTTTGGACTCCTACGTCAGAGTCGGAACTAAGTACGACTGCGCAACCTACCGTTGCCCCTGACTATATTCTTGCATTAATTGTCCAAGAAATAATGACACACGATACTTTGTTGTATGTCGAATTACCCAAAGTTGCACACCGATCAAATCTCATGGTAATTTTCATAAGCTAGCATGACAATGGAAACGCTAGCATTGAGTGGCTTGTGGGTTGCTTCACTTGCAACAAGTTATCCATATTATCCAAGCGTAATATAATAAACATTGATATGATGACCAGAATCGTTTTGCTTGTTCCATTTCCAAAGTCATATATTAACTCCTTCAGTGAAATTGATCGGTACTTTGATGAAGCCGATAGAACAAATAAACTAAACAACTTTGGAAACAGCGTTCCTGATCAAGATATTGAAATAAGGCGCATTTGTGCTCGAACTCAAATATTCCATAAATCTGTTACTCATTTGGATGGAGTGTCGAAAGACGTTTGCACACGATATTTATTTTTGGAATGGCAAAACAGTAGTTCTAATTGGCTATACTATTATTTCGACAGGTCCCTACGGTATTTCTATTCCTCATTTCACATTGAACAAGGGGAGTTGGATATACCAAGTATGGGTCATCCACTGTCATACGGAGTTCAGTTTGACGGATACCAGTTTGCAGTAATCTTGGGACGAGAGGAAAGTAGCGGTGCGGCCAGAATGTTGAGTAATACGTTCATTATATCGCCCTTTTCCTTAACAATCTGGATTGCAATTGTGATTTACGTAATTGTTTTGCAAATAATTCTTGTTAAGACCATTCAGAACATATCTGGAAACCATTCAATATTCCTATGGGTATCTGCCGTTTTAGTCGAACAGGGCGATGCAGACTTGCGTAAATGGCGAAACTGGAAAAACTCGCTGACGATACTAATCTGGATATTCGGAACTTTTGTATTAAGAAATTATTACACTTCGTTTATGACATCGTTACTAACAAAGATGTCTGATCCGACAAACATTCCAAACACATGGAATCAATTATTTAGCAAGTTTCCTAGCTCCACTGTATTCGCGGAAGATGGATTCGTAGACCAGCTTGGCCTAAATTTAAAACTACTCAGCGTACATGGCAAGTCAAGCAGCTTCGACTTTTCTCGACGAATTTTAGACCGACTAAATGTTGTGCTAACTTCAGGGCAAATGACGGAATTAGTGCTTAACGTTTCACGAGGCTTACCGATGCGGTGTGAAAACTTTCATTCTAAGGTAAAACTGTACTATGATGAGTTACCTCTGCATGAACAGAATTATTGTTCCACAGCTGGACGATTCGTAATGCTTAGAAACACGATTTCCGGTCGGCTACTTCACAAACCAAGATTTGTTATTCCTTTGTTTGAGATACTTGGGAAGAGGAAAATAATCGTAAATATAAATCAACGAATATTCCTAAATAAGCCGGTATTATGGTTTGCAAAAAAAGAAATACTTCTTTTTTGAGAAATATAAATCTTTTGTTGTCGGACTAACTGAGAGTGGTATTTTTGGGATATTGGCAGATGCCTACGCACTATCGCAGCAAAAGCGAGCAATTAGGATGGTTAACGATGAGGGCAAATTTGAAAACAATTACAATCTGCACACGTACAGTGAACATGTTTTGAAGGGCTTCTTTAAACATAATTTACGGAAGGAAGAGGACGTAGAGTCATTTGTTAGGTTCAGTGACTTTTTAGCCGTTATAATGTTTTACTTGAATGCAGTGGGATGTTGCATCATTACTGTGGTTTTGGAATTTTTGTTTAACGTTGAAAGCATGAAATGGCGCGGAATATATTCACGTATAATAGGTGGAGACCTATCGAGGCTATCGATTACAAAAAATTATACAAGATGAATGGAAAACAATAAATCACAATGAAACCATTAGTCTTTACACATATTACACAAATAAATATTTTGATGTTACAGTTTTTATTATTTACCATCATATGCCTTATTTAACCAATATTTACAACATTGAATGGAAAGAGGATATTTAAAACTACAAAACTCAGTGGTGGTGATTAGGAGACCAAAGAACGTCGGGAAAATTAGCAGTGAAGCAAATTTTGCAAATAGCTGTCATACAAAAACATGCTAAATAAACTATGATACCCAATATTCTTGCCCTGTTCCGTATTGCAAATCCCACCAACAGAAATACACATCCCGTAAATAGTAATATATACTGCCCAATGCAACAACTTCCTAATGGTGACGCTAACGCCAGCGGAGTTGGCTGCTGCAAGCGAGACGTAGCCTCAAACCAATTGAGTTGCTGAGAAATTGCCCTTTTGAAATTTATCAAATTGTCAAGTTGAGCCACTATTCCGGCATCAGCCAAACTGCGATACTTTTGAAATAGGAGCGTTGAACCAATTCCAAAAAATCGGTATGACATGATGTGCGAAGAGCCCACAAATTTATCAGGCAATGCCAGTGAGCCGCAAATGTAGTCTTCTTCCACAATCGCCTCCTTCACCTGCTGCATAATATGCCCCAGTCCCGCAAACTCGCTTCCAAAGAAAAATAATCTCTTTTTCGACATAATGCCGAGAATTTCCGTTGCATTCTCTGGGAAGCGGATGGAATGCGAATAAAACCCATGCCCAATATCCCGGAAACCTGTCATCTCACGCAGCACATTCAACTGCATTTCGCCCAATCTGTTTACAAAGCCTTTGATCATTGTAGGATGAGCAAAATAAATTTTATACGAGTTCTGAAAGTAGTCCAGTACAGAGTCGGATGTTTCCACAAAAATAAAATCAATCGACATTGCTGCGCAGTAAACGGAAGCTGTAAAAAATCCGCAGACAAGCGCAACAATTGCAAACAAACGGGAGTGGTTTAGGCGAAGCCCCATACCCAGAAATGGTGCGATAATATCCAAAGACATGGAAATACTTTTGAAAACCAAGACACCGTAAACTGTCACAAGTAGCAGATATATCAGCCAAACGTCCCAATCAAATACTTGAAGGTACGTGTTCCAGGGCTTACGAATTTTTGTAACAATTTCGTCGCAGTGTAGTAAATGCATTTGTGTTAAGTGGACGGATACAATATTCCACAATTCCTTGAGGTAGTTGCTCAATATTTTCTGCTGAAGTGGAGACGCACTCCGTATGTTTATCTTTGATACATCTGAGGGTGTTGCAGGAGAATAGAATGGCCTTATATCCGTCAGAGAGAGTGACACGTTTGCGGCAATTGAAGCCAATTTCAGCGACATGGTGTAACCAGCATCTGCAACCAATATGTGTTCATAAAACGAGTGCCTGCTTTGGGAGGTGTCGTACGCCGAGTGCCATAGAGCGATTGCTTTATCGCTATTGCCCTCAAACAGAACGACTTTGTAACTCGCACCTCCAGATTTCCATTTGGTACACTCTTGTTTCACGACGACAACAGCTCTTGGATCATTGATTACCATAGTTGTGGGATGCTTTAAAACTACCGCCTTTTCAATGTCAGGTGGACATGCATTACAATGAACGGAATGAACTCTCAATTCCGATTTGTTCTGACCCAGGTGAAAGTATGCAATATCCACAGTGATTGCGAATCCAATAGAAGTGTCCTCATCTTCTGAATAGTTTTGGTAGTTCTCAAATTCAGAACGATGGTCTATAGTTCCCTCGCTGGCCTCAATAAGGACAAGTGCATTGTAGGAGGCGGTGTAGCCAGAATTGACAATTGCAGTTCGTGTAGCGTTGACCGTAGTGGTGTGCAAAATGAGCAAAGTGCATGACGAACTGAATCGATGGTTGAAGCGATATATTCCGGTTGAAATGGTCGGGGTGACCACTTCAGAATCCTCGGGCATCCCGAAAAAGTAGATCCAGTCCGACAGTCCATAGAATATCGTCCACGTGTTTTGATCCGTTAGCGAAACATGATTCGAATGCAACTTGTTATCATCCTCTACCACAACATTCACAAAGCATTCCGATGTTTCGGCAAGTGAAAACGTGCGCTTGAATGAGTTGGAAAAGGTAGAAAAGAAAATGACGGCTACGAGAGACTTGACGTACTGCATGATTCCGAAATCGTTTACTACTTGGTTGTAACTAGAAAATATGTGTTGCCCTTTATTCGCTAAACCAGCAATGGGTGCTCAAGTTTCTCGCGGATAGCAAGCTGCTAATTTGTACTGAAATAACTTAGAGTACAATTTTGTCAAAAGTTCAGTTATTTTATTGAGAAACCGAAACACCAGTACTGTTTACACTAAATTTTGTTAACGAATGATGATTTATTACAGGTGTGCGGCTACTAACTAATGTTCATGATCAAAGCTTATCGGATAGTCTCAGCAGACGTCCAGACAGTCGGTTAATAAATATTTACACGTGGCTGTGGCTATACCTTGTTTTAAAATATCATACACTAATCTGCGATATTAGAACCACCACAGTGGCATTAAAACTATTGGAAAGTTCAATGACAGTTCATGGAAAAAGTGCACTTCGGGTACTTTAAGGATATTTAATACAAACAAGCGTATATCTTATGTTATCGAACTGGTAGTCATATTAAGTAATACTGCATGTTCAGACTACTGTAGCGTGCAATCCAGGCAACTGTCGTCTGTTACGTATTCAAAGTAATTACTTTGCAGGTACGTAACGAGTGGATGGAAGCCTCTATCATCGTCGTATGAAAATAATAAACAAAGTGAATGACACAAAGTGAGTGCATGTCTCCTATTGCCCCAGGAAACTAGTCTCAGGTTCGCTTCCTGATTCCGTCAGCATTGTTTAAAATAGAAAAACTTAAATTCGCTAATATGCTTATAGACCTTTGGCTGTAATTCTACATAAATGTCTAAAATGCTTATTAAGTAACATACATATTTTATGCTGTGGATGCACTTTTCCTCGTTTTAGAAATATTCACCACCTCCTCATTCATCATCATTACCAAGTCGTCCAGGTGACTTCGATCAGGAATGCAGCCACTATCTGCTGTGAGACATATGCGGATTCCTCCATTGCTGGAAATGACACCAGCCCCTAACGCTGAAAAAACACGCAAAATAAAGATCACAAATAAGATTAAATGCGCCTAAACATTTTAGATTTTAAAGATGTATGTACCCATTGACTCCTGTGAAATGGGCATGAAGAAGAACCAGTCAGTAATTTCCGATTCTCCCAACAGTCTATTATCCTGCGGTCCCACCACATTGCTCAGGACTATAGTAAACGCTCTCACTCCACCCAACATGATTGCGAGTGGTGTTGGAAGCAATCCGGAGATGAATTGAAAGATGAACGCAGTGACTATTGGCAACGTGGAAAGAGAATTACGCACCGTTTCCTCTTGGAAATATTGCAATTTTTCTTCTGTGGTGGCTATCCCAAATTTTGCATGAATTTTTACAAAGCTCCTAGAAACATACAAGTAAATTTTCTAGTTTACTAATTTGAACTAATGATATGAACTAAACATTTAAACAATATATTTAATTATAATTACCAATGATTAGTTAATCGCAAATTTGGATGACCAGGAATAGGCAGCGGAACAATAAAATGAATTCCTTCCGGAGTTCCAAACTTATCATTCTGATGATACTTTTCAAAATATCTCTCCATTCCACCACAAATTCCTGCCAAAATTATATGCGTAATGCTACAGCCATAACTTCTACTAGCTAATTTCATCTCCCGCATCTCAAGTTTCTTGCCCATTGAACAAATCCAGTTTCCGTTCGATCGAAACTTTCCCTTCTCGTTATAGTGTATGGCGTGCTTGTCCTTTTTGCACATGATCTCATTGAAATAATCCACAAATCCTACCGTGACCAGTGCCAATATTGTACGAATTTTGACAAATATTTTTGTGGAAAATTGATCCCAAATTTTCATTGCTGTAGTGGCCTTCACAAAAGTTTCTGGAAGAGCTGGGGAGCCTGTCAGAGCAAAGAATAACTTGACAAAGGATATCCCGTCGGCCAGGAGATGATGGAATCTGACAAGGACAAGGCTCCGATTTCGTTTTCCTTTGTAGTCGTGAATCAAGTAGACGTCCCAAAGAGGTTGGTCCTTTTCGTAGGGCTCACGAAGTATCCCCTCAATGACAGAGGTGAGGGGTACCTGATCCTGAACTGGAGACCGTGGTGACAAGGCTGGCGATATATTCGGATCTCCTAAAACGTCGGAAGCAGGAATGGTTCCGCTTCCAGTGTCTGGTCGGATATTTTTATTCAGAATGTGAATCCTGTCGCGGATAGAAAAGTTGGGAACCTGTTTCCAGAAACCGTAGCCCATATACTTCACAAGAGAATATCCTAAATGATCAAAACAATAAATAATACTTAATGTACAGCGAATGCCCTGATACGAGAATTGTATGGCATATTACCCAATTCACGATAATATCGTTGTCCTTTCTCATCCTTAAGATCGTACACAACTTGAAATATTTGTGCTGCTTCCTCCTGAGAAGTATTTCTATTCAGCTCCATCCCAGCAATAATTGTGGAGTGTGGCCTGTGCCATAACTGATCACCAATAAATACAGTGCTCGGACCAGGAATGGATCCCTCGAAATCCCGGAATATTTTGGCTACAACACAAACAAATTGCTTATATAGGACTAAGGTTAAAATGAAGAATATGTTTAGGGGAAGCAGGAGGAAGTGGATTAATACAAATAATATTTTGTACGGAAGCCACATTATTTTGTTCACTGCTTATGATTTTCTATGTCCATGCCAGAGAAGAAAGTATTGATATGAGCTGCGCAGTTAAAAGTAAACTGACGAAAGGCTAGAAAAATTCTTTCTGCTTTGCAGATTCCTGAATTTTTTTTGATCAGGAATTCCAATGACAGGTAATTATTTCATTAAGTTCGGCTTTCCTTCTTCAAGAGAGTTCCGCTGTGTATTTCATGCTTCGCTTTAGCTTGACGAACGTCATCGTAATAACAAATTATTCAACACTGTCAATCAACAGACTCATCGCGTGACTGCGACATGCAGCGTTCTCCAGAATACGTAATATGCGGAGCAGTGACATTTATGAAACATTGTGGCACGACATTTCCTTAAAAATGAAAAGTTGAGAAAATCAATACACATACATATAGCTTACATGCATGAAGATGAGGCATTCAACTGGATTCGCTCATTTCTAAGCGCCTTAAAAGGCAGCTTTAAACTCTTAATTTTTCAATTTATTTTTTCTCAGCTGTCAGTTTTTGTTAGTGTATCATCTTCGGCTATGTTAACGTGTGACATAACCGTGTAAGATACCTTTGATTATTCTTGAATAAATGAATAAATAAATAAATAAATGTAGGAATGCAATGGCATTCTGCATTTTAAAAAGTCATTGCCATTTCTTTTGCGTATTAATTTTGTGCAGAGACTCGCAATAAGTTTTCATAACAACGGAAAACAATATCATTTGGAGCCAAGAAACCGTTCTCGCAGCAAATATTGCATTCATATCTTTTTACCTGATATAATCTCCCGTGTATTATAATTGCGTCCACGCACAGGTGCACTTGTTTATGAAACTCGTTGCACAATTCCGGTTTCATGTACTACAGAAAGCTGGACAAAATTCGTTTGCTTATATGCACGGATTAAAAATTTAAGCCATTTACATTCTCCGGTCATGCAGCTGGGGAAAGCAATTAGCAAGTTGCGTTATTAGTTCATTGAGTCGTACTTGATGAGTGTTTTATTCTTGTGACTGACAACCGAGGTTAAAAATAAACGGCGGAAGTAAGCGCTAGATGAACTTCAATGATTGGAGTCCCGAGCGGTTTTCTATTACATGACATCCGAAATAGCCTGTCTAATAATTACCGTTATACCGAGCATTACACGAAATGAAATATCAAAACATTTGGTAACTGGTTAAATTTTTAGTTTGCAGTAAATATGGCATAACATACCCAACCTACTGACGTATGCGAAATATATGTACATTGCCAAATAATTTCAGAAATATAGACGGCGACGGGATGACATAACTGTTAATGACAGGTATGACGAGACGAAAGGAACTGGTGGAAAATTGTACTGTATCGCCATTAACAATGTTACGGAACATTTTGCAAAATTGTTGGGTCTCACATTGTTTTGTTTTCATTATATTAATTTGGGCAATTGCCTAATTTATTGTCAATGCACCACAATACATCACTCATCTTCGGTAAGAAAATAAATTATTTGAGATCTGCTTCAGTTAATGAACTATCTTACTCGTCTGCTTATATTTTCTTGACCTCTTCGTCCTCGTCGTACTCCTCGTAATATTCTTCCGGTGCCGCAGTAGTTGTGGTGGTGGTGCTTCTCCTTCTCTTCTTCTTCCTCCTTCTTATTGCTGCTGCTGTGGTGGCTTCCACCATCACTTGAGCATCCGTGACCTTTTCAGGGTCAGGAGCTACCCCGTTTGGATAGTACATGTTATTAAAGTAGATCGGCTTGCCACTCTTGGAAACTGGCTTGTCTTGACGATGTATAGGTGCATAGTATTTTTCACGTTCAGACATCCCGGCGATTATTTTAAACATTTCAATTGATGAATTTTCAGATGATCCCCGTTTCTTTGCGTTTTGAGCTTGAGCACGACGCATATCTGAAACGGCCATGTGTATGGCTTCAAGTAGGTCATCCGAGAAACCCTTCGTGTTGTCCAATTGAAGCTCCGTGAATATTTCCGGTCGAGTTAGGAAGCTCATATAGAGATGTGCTAGGGAAGTCATCTGAGGAAATTTTTTGAGATTGGGGCGATTTGAATTCGGGGGTCTCACAACATTGTTTATTTTCGGTGGCACCTGAGACATTAGGTCGTATGACTTTATGATTTCATCAGTGGGAGGAATCATTGAAGTTGGTGGAGGGAGAGATGGAGGTGGTGGCGGTGGAGTTGGGGGGGAGGTTGTAAGTTGTTGGAATGACAGAGTCGTTGAAGAAGGCAAAGGAGTCGTGGAGGGTGCTACGCCATACTCATCAAGATAGTCTAGAGGATTAGGTTCGAATGTGACCAGGCTTGGGACTACCGTTGACGTTGGACCCTGAGTAGGAATCGGGTCCATTTTTGGAGGCAGCGGTCCCGGAGGCCGTGTAACCCCAGGAGGATTAAATGGGCTTCCGGAGACGGCATTTAATATTTTCCAAGCATCCGAGCCTTTGTTTAGGAGAAAGTTGGAAATGAGTGTTCCGTTGAAAGTTTCGGAAAGAGCGCTGCTTATCTGCTTAAAGGAGCTTATCAGTGCGGGTATCACGAGTGTGGTTGTGACAAGAATGGGAACTGCGTCCGCCACTGATTCTACAGCGTCCTCGATGCTCTCGAAAATTTCAAGTTGACGTTGGCCTCGATGATTTGCGACCTGTGTAAATGATTTACGCTCAACATATCCAATATCCTCTTCTTCATCGCATTTGACCTGAATAGAATCACATTATTAGCTACATTATGTCATATGCAACTTTTATTTCAATTTGTTTCTTTTTACCTTGTTTAGTGACAGAATCCAAGCGTGAAGTAATCCAAAATACAGCAACAAAATCCATCCTTTCATGTTTTACAAATATTAACAGAAACTGTCAAACTAGCTATCTGTCCACTCGAGATTGAATTCATATGTGCATGAGTTTATTTTCCGGCATTTTGTTCTCATTTTTTTTTCGCGGAAGAAGTGATAACCGGTCATGTCGCATGACTCATTTGTATCCTATTACTTTGTGCATTTGTGAATACATTTGTCGGCAGTCTGGCTGGGATTAGGTATTTATTAAACAGTTGGGGACATGATTTATGTTGCATTTATTCTTGTCATTACTATTACTATCATCATGTGGGCTTATGCTTACCAAGCGCCAGGGCAGACAAATGAACATTTTTATTGCTGATTAGATATGCACATACAAAAACAGTTAATGTATTGTGATCGACACCTTTCACTTTCATTAATTCGTCTCATACAAGTCAAACCCGACCTGGTAATGAAATCATTAATTATGTACTTGTCACTTTCCCTTACACCCATAAAATATTTGCAACGACACTGGTTTGATTGAGACAACATTTTAGATATTGACTAATTATCCAGGTCATACTTGAGTCAGTATGTCATTTACGTAGACAGGGTAGTTTATTTACCGCTAGATCTGGTATGATTAAGATATCGGTGCAACAAACAGTCGTCATGCATTCGTTGCATCGATAAATTTTAATTTTGATTTAGAATGAGGTGGGGAACCAAAACATTTTATGTTGCTAAAGCTGAGTCGGATACATGACTCCAATATTACGTCAAAGGATATATCTCCAATTTCGAATACATCGTTAGTATGTACCAACTCAACCATGCACGACCCTAGATAGGCGTTACCAATATCTGACCATTATGTTGTCAGGCAAACTTGACTCCGGAAATTTCCAGAGCTTAATGCGGTAATTATTGATAAGGATATCATATCCTGGATTTGGGTAATTATAAACCATTCCTTTTGAAACTCACTTTATGCATGCATCTTGGCGCATATTTCGGCACAAGGAAAAAGAGGGTAGTATAGTGCGCAAGTTATGATAAATAATATATATATATATTTTATAGCCCAACCAAAAGCGCAATAATTGCTTTTCAACTGCCTCATTTGTCTTGTATCCGCTCCAATCCTGTAGTCAACATGACATGCCATCATTAAGAACATTTTACCAATATTTACTGCGCTGCCATAACGGCAGTACATACACCAATACACGTAATACCATTTCCACCTAGATAATTGCTTTAAAATTACAACAAAATTATAACTAATTAAGGAATTTTACATTGGGTATATGAAGAATGGTTGGGACAGGATTCAAGAATCACAAATCAATAGCCTGAACTAGTAGCAAGAAGAAACTCGATCGTACAAAGAAACGGGAAAGGAATAACAAAAATTATGCAGGTCATCGGGATATCACTCGTTCTGTTGGCACTCACCTGGAGTGCAGCGGTAAAATTATATTTATAACTACTGCCCATAAAAATTTAATCACCCTATATTATTCGAAAATGCAAAACATTCGTGTTTTATTTAAATTTTAAAGGCGCTTCCACAAGGTGGTGGCGGAGAAGACTTTCCGTATGACGACGACGAGGGGGCTGAGGCAGTTATTCCCCAGTTTGCTGAGAAGATCAAAAGCGAGGTCATCGAGAAACTGGGCGGTGACGCGGCGGTCGTGAAAGATGCGCCCATAAAGGTTCTCTCGGGCAGAAGTCATGGCTTTGGCGGAGGAACTTTATATATCAAGGCCAGTATCGGAAAACAAGAATACTGGATCACGGTGGAGGGGGTAGCCATCGGGAAACCGGTTTTGAAGAAAGTAAGCAAAGCTTAGTACAAATAGCAGCATAACCAAAAATAGTCTGCATACTTTTATCTCGCACATGTAAATCATAAACGCAATGCAATGATTAATTTGTTTTGGAAATAAAAATAAATTTTTGACGACTCGAATGCATTACGACTAACTGTTCGAATATGTTAGTGCTTACAATAACTTTATCGGAAACCGAAACTACTTTATCAGGCCGCAAGGTGTAGACTGAAAATATCCCGTCTTGACAGAAGTAAGACCTAAGCAAGATAGACCACCAAGTCGAAAATGTATGCAATGCTTTTAAGATGGTTTTGAAAGAAAAATAAACTTAAATAAAATTCCTCGTTTCCCTTCACGCAAGCTTTCAAAAACACAAATTGTCATGGTGCATAATGTAACAAACAAAATTCAGTGTAAAGTAATCAAGTCAAGAGCACGTCCTCATTGCAATGTTTGCGCAAATAAGATACTATCCCATTCATTTGGAGTATGTTTACGGTTTATCTTGTTTGCTTTAATGCAATCAATTCCTGGAATGACTTGCGACAATTCGGTTTGCAACAATTTGAATTCACTGACAGATTTAAATCATTAAAGCAAGGATTAGAAAAAATTACACATTGAATATGTGCACAATATTATCTATTTTTATGAAAATCCTGACGCAAAATAATAATAACATATTATGTCATTACTCATTAGCAATTTGTTTCGGCTTCTAGACAATCCTTTCCAACGACACGCTGTAAAGATAAGATAGGCAATTAAGTGCGTATTCAGAATCATCGTTCTTCACGAACTATGTATTTAATTTGAATCATTACTTCAATAATTTCAGCCTATTGAAAACTTACCTGCATACATCTCGTAGTGAATTAGGCATGTGAATAGTCATTGAAAATCTCAAGAAGGATCCCAACAAATAGTGGCGGACAATGCAGCCGGCCTATGCACGATATTTTTCCTTGTCCTAGGGTCATCATGGACTATTTCTATTAAATAAAAATTAAACTTGCCAATAAGTGGAATTCTTTAAAATAACTTTTAAATTATGTATTATATTTACAAGCCGTTATAGCAGGCGGACTTTCCAAACACACACCTATCGCCATATGCCCGGTCGATCCAGTTATGGAGTTATCGCTCCGCTCCGTACTCCCGAGTTATCGCAGTAGATCAGAAATTGGATTGTGACGAAATTGTTGGCTACACATCCCTTCGAAGATGCACAAATGACAGCAGTGGATGAAGAGCACACAAACATCATCTCGTACAGGACACAAGTTGTTTTGGCAGGAACTGACTACTTTGTGATGGTCAATATTGGAAACCGACCTTACACAATTATAATTAATCTGGTTGCGACAAATGCGACTTTGTTGGACATTACTGAGCCAGTGAGCCAACCTCGACTTCCATCCAGCCTTAGACTTGCGGAAGACGATTAGCTGGTCTGAATAATGAGAACATCTTTAAAGCTGATTTACCCCCCTAAAATTTTCATCTCTTCGATTTCCTTCATATTTTTCTCAGTGGTAGTGGCTAACCTGAAACCATTAATTGCGAAGTTTCAGCCTTCTCCTGTTTCGCTGGTGGCCACCGCTCCAACATTTTTTGGGAAGACGGAGCTTCATGCCAATTTTAGATATGCACAAAATTTAGGATTTTCAACCGATTTTTACGATGAATAGCAATTCTGAATATCAAACTCAAAATCTAGGAGGGATATTTTTTTAATTCATTCAAATATAAAAGTTACAGAGACATAAGGATTAAAAATTGACAAAAATTGCACGATTTTCGGGTTTTTTTGGAAAATACTGAAATTTGTCCTTTTTTAGATCCTGGTGTTTTTTAACTAAAAGTACATTCGGAGATATACATTATGAAGCCCTCTTGTCGCTCTATCAGAGCAATACTTTACAATTGCGAAGCGTGTATCCCCTGAGTACCAGCAGGACAAAATTGGAGCATTTATCGAAGTCATTTTGTTTAAAATTAACCGTAACGAAAATTATTGCGTGTGCAATATGTACTATGTAAATAAACGCAGCAAGCTACCATGTAGCAAAGTGGCGGAGCTGGTAGCCAAAACAATTAACTGACTACTACCACTGATAATAAATCATTTGTCGAAAACAGAATGAAAATATTCCAATCCGTTTAAAAATTACAACATAAAAAAAATCACAGTTGCTGGCGTTAAACGGTAACCGTTACATTTAAAATTTCCTCCAATATATTCACAGTAAACCAAGGGGAGTCGAATGATATGCCACTTGCCGTACGTGACATTTGAACATTTCGAAATCCTAACCGTTTCAAACGGTTGCCGTTGGCCGTTATCGCCGTCAAGCTTGTCCCATAAAGCGATTGGGACAGAAATTTAAAATTCCAAACCACTTTAGCAGGAGAAATCGCTGTAACCGTTAAACAGTAACCGTCAACCCTGAAATGGCCCAATATCTATGTGTTATGGTCGTAGACGATTCGAATGATATGCCACTTGCCAAAAGTGAGATTTGAAAATTTCGAAATCGAAACGGTTTCAAACGGTTGCCGTAATGGTGGCCAAGCTTGTCACATAAAGCGCGTGTGATAAGAAGTCGTTTACCGAAAACAGAAGTGGAAAATTCCAAACAACTTAAGCAGGAGCGTATAAACTGTAAAATTATTTGAAATCGATGTAACCGTTAAACAGTAACCGTCAACCCCAAGATGACCTCATATCTATGTGTTATGGTCATAGATGAGTCGAATGATATGCCACTTGCCATATGTTAGCATTTTAAAAAATTGACCTCGTAACGGTTTCTAACGGTTACATTTGACCTACGTATTTCAAAATCACGCTGGACCCTTCTGAGGTGACCACCTATCGATTGCCGAAAACAGATTTTAAAAAAGTCGAACCGTTTTTGAGTTAGAGCGCGCACGGACGGACGGACAGACAGACGGACAGACAGACGGACATATCGATCTTATAAAGTGGCTCCGCCACTTAATAAAGAATCTGCTAATGAAGAAAAATAGCTCTTTCAAAACTGTTCATGAACATCAAATTGGTGTAGGTGGTCCGTCGAACCGCCTACACCTTGCGTCTGGTACATAGTGGCTGGAACGATAGCGTCCTCAGGATCCTTTGGAGGGTCAACGAACCTCTCTACGAGGTCGAGCCGGAAGTTGGCGGAAGCTTGGGCGCCTTCACCAATACATTTATTGCGTGTTCCACCGTCTGCGATCCTCCTCC
This sequence comes from Sinella curviseta, assembly GCA_004115045.4. NCBI lineage: Eukaryota > Metazoa > Arthropoda > Collembola > Entomobryomorpha > Entomobryidae > Sinella > Sinella curviseta. The sequence continues at coordinate 29,461,511 of CM023199.3, read as the reverse complement.
TCCCTTGAAACTTGGCTTTCTTTCTAGCTTATATCAAGTGACGACTCTGGAAAGCTTCTCGAACTTCCTGAATAGTTGTGGCCTTGCTCTTGTTCAACTCGGACCTATCATCATCGATAACTATGGGGACACGCTTCCAATTACGCTGTCACCGTGGTCGCTCCCACGTCTCCACAAACTGGAAATTATTCTTGACCTTCGTCGCCGCGCATTATTGGCAGCTGAAGAGCTACCACGGGAAGCTGAAATGGCCGTTCGTCACAAGAAAATCCCGGAATGCCTAATCAACCCCTTGTTCCTTGGCGCCACAGCTTTGGTTGAACTCAATCTTTCCGTTCATCAGTGGACAAGTGGAAATCCTGCGGATGTATCCATTGTTAAGTCCATCACCTTTCCTCCCTCCTTGGTCAAACTGAAACTTGAGACCGAACTGGACCTGGAGACGTCGAAGGACTTGGTCAACGCAGTTTTAAAGAGTCCACTTCCAAAGGTGATCTCGCTTACGTGTATTTCCTGGCCAGATATCTTCGCGGACGGGATCCTGTATAGCATGATGGACAAGTGGAAAAGTTGCTTGAAGGAACTGGCGATTGTCGGGAAATTTTACGAAGGACCTCCCCGAAACGTCAACACAATTCGGTTTCCTTTGATGGAGGAGCTGGAGGAGCTTTCCATGACTTCGATGACCGTCGAGTTGGAATCTGGACTCCGTTCGTTGGAGGCGTACTTTCCAAAGTTGCGCAGTTTACGTCTCCGTCATCCAACTTCCATGATGCTTCGAAAATGGACCGAGTATTCAAGATTCTCTAACGTGACCAGTCTGGAACTGATGCTGGCTGACGAAAACGTCAATCCATACGACGACCCAGACGATTTTTTCGTAAGTGTCAATATGGAAGCATTGCAGCTGGTCAATCTTGCATTTCCTAATTTACGCAAGTTAGGAATCGGAGTTTCCAAAGGTGATCCAAGTGGATTGAGGTACGTGTTCCAGGAAATGAGGCAACTGGAGGAGCTGAACCTTAAGGTTCTTGGTGACCCGTCCGAGAGGACGACGGATGTCTGGGACTCCACACTCACTGGCGTACCAGCAGAAATGGTGGCTTTAATCCGAGGGAGGGACTCAGGTTCACTGGAAAACGGGGAAGGTCTTGTCCCATTTACCAACTTGCAAGGCATGTACAGTATTTACATTAATTATATTTATAACCAATTGGCTGTATAGTTCATTAAACAATCGTTGATCGTATTGTCAGAGCTGAAGAGGTTATCTGTTGAAGACGACGTTGCCTTTGGCTTCCGCGAACATGACGTAGATGGAGGGTCCCTCATCTCCCACTTCATCTTTGTTCACGTCTTCCTCAAGATGCCCCAGCTGAACCACCTCCAATTTGAAGGCCAATTTAAGGCAAGGAATTTAATTTTCTACTCAAACCAAACTTCTTGCCATTGTAGTTAATTTAATATAATAATACATTGTATTGGAGTTGAAGCTAATTAGTTTCAATTGCTTTGCCAGGTGTCCAAGGAAATGATTGACCAATGGACGAGCCAGGAAGGCCGTTCGCTTGTTTACAAGCGTTTCTCGAACAGTGAACTCCAGTGAGCAGTGCGAGAACATTCCTTTTTTATTCCAACAATTAATTATTGATGTCTATTCAGCAGTTAATTGATTAACTTGAGAATTAAGTAACTCAATTTAAGTTTGTTCTTCTCGCAATAGTTTACGTGTTTAGTATTTGTTTGAAAATAAAGGCTTGTCTACAAAAGAGTTGAAAATACACCTCGCAAAATGCTCTAAATCTAACTAATTACTTTAAATCACTGTTTGCTCTATGCTCTAACGATTGTCTCATAGTGCCCCATGCCATCACACACGATTAAACACTAGACGTGTCAATGCATTTTCCCTAATTTAAGTAATTCCGTGCCAATTTTTCCGCTCATTCAAATCGTTGCCTGGAAGCTTGGAACTTGTCCATCCCAGTCACCAATCATTCCATAACCAGTTATGTCATAGTGCTCTGCTTTTGGATGCCGTTCAGAGAAATACAATTGCCTTGGAGCTCATTTGCTGTTGTCATTTGACGTTCACGATATGAGCAACCTTTAGCTTCGTTTTGAGTTAACTGTTAAAAAGTAGTTTCAGAATTTTGGAGGAGTTCACTGGAAAATTTTAAAAGTTTACTCTGTGGACTACTGTGGAGTGTAGAAACCACTAAGATATCTACTAACTACCGCTCCAATTTAATTTTCCAGGTGAGTTTGCAACTACAAGTTTATTAAAAGTAGATTACACTGGACAGTCCAGTCTGGACTTAAAATTTTTAAGCGCTCTAACAACCCACCTCTTCTTTATTTAAATATAGAGGTAGGACGAAAAAGCGAAAGGCGACAAGGAAGGTGACAAAATGAGTGCCAACTCCAGTGAATCGTCGTCGTCCTCATCAACTGTTATCCCATGGGGGCAAAGGACGAGGTCAACTGGGCGACGGAGGGAGCAGCAGCTCATGTTCGAGGTGCTCGACAATCCATCGGTATGTATAATTAATTTAGTTATTTATCTCATTTCTTATTATTTATTTAAATGACTGGATTGCATACGAGGTTGAATACCATTTTAACTATTTTTACTCTGTTCCTTCTCCAGTTGCGAGAGGAGATACTCCAACGCGCCATCATCGGAGGAGACAAGAGAGTGGACCGACGGACCGCTTGCACTTTACGCCGTGTGGACAAAAGTTGGAACGGGACTGTCCTCGGGATCCTTTGGAAGGTCCATGAGCCTCTGTATAAAGTCGTTCCAGAAGATGGAGGGAACTTGGGTGCCTTCACCAAGACATTTGCTGCGTCCTTCGCCATCAGCAATCCTCCTCCTCCCTTGATGCTCGACCGCCCTGACTTATTTCATGTGGCGGATCTCAAACGCTTCTCGAACTTCATGACTCGATGTGGTGCTGCACTTCTCCAACTAGAACTCATCATCGATGACTTTGAGGACCCGCATCGAATTACGCTACCACCGTTGTCCCTCCCGCGCCTCCACAAACTGGACAGTCTTCTTGCACTCTATCGTCGGGAATTGTTGGCTGCTGGAGAGCAACCGGAAGTTACGGATCAAGAGACCATTAAAGTCTGCATGATCAATTCCATATTCCTTGGCGCCACAGCTTTAACTGAACTGCATCTTTCCGTTGATGAGTTTACAAGTGGTGATCCTGCTGACGTGTCAATATTTGACTCCGTCACCTTTCCTCCCTCCTTGGTCAAAATAAATCTCGAGATAGACTTGAATGTGCAGCAGTCAGAGGACTTTTTGAACGCTCTTTTGAAGAATCCACTCCAAAAATTGGCCTCGTTGACCTATGTATGGAACGATATATTCGCGGAAGGGCTCTTGTTTGGGATTATGGACAACTGGAAAACTGGCTTGAGGAATTTGGAGATTGTTGGGAGGGAGTACGACGGACCACCTCGAAACGTCAACACAATCCGTTTTCCGGTGATGGCGGAATTGGAGGAGTTTTCCATGACTTCGGTGACCGTCCAGTTGGAATCTGGACTGCGTTCGTTGGAGAGGTACTTTCCAAAGCTGCGTAGTTTACGTCTCCGTCATCAAACTGCCATGATGCTTCGACAATGGACAGAGTCTTCACGATTCTCTAACGTGACCAGTCTGGAACTGATTCTAGGTGACGAAAATTTTAACCCCGACGACGATTCGGATGACTTTCACGTGAGTGTTAACACTGAAGCATTGCAGCTGGTCAATCTTGCATTTCCAAATTTACTCAAGTTGGGAATTGGGATTTGCATCAATGACCCTAGTGGACTCAGATACGTGTTCCAGGAAATGAGGCAGCTGGTCGCGCTGAAGCTAAAAGTTTTTGGCGAGTTCTTTGAGAGGACGTTCTATGTCTGGGACTCCATACTCACCGGCGTTCCAAGGCAAATGATGGCGTCATTCGAACGAATGGGTCCAGGTTCACTGGAAACTGGGGAAAGTCTTGTCTCAATCTCCAACTTGCAAAGTATGTAGAGTATATACTATATTATACGTATTAATTATGTCTTCATTTAATTGGCTAAAAAATTAATCAAGGAATCATCCATCGTTTTTAGAGCTAAAGAGCTTATCTCTGGAAAATGACGCTTTCTTGAACATCCATGAATATAACGTCGGTCGAGGCCACAGGTCCCTGATTTCTGACGTTATCTTTGATCACGTTTTCCCCAAGATGCCCAAGCTGACTCACCTCCACTTTGAAGGACCATTTCAGGTAAACTAATAAAATACTCCAATGCCTTGCCTTTGTATTCAATTTTATGATATACTGTATTGGAATTTAAGCTAATTGGTTTGAATAACTTTGCTAGGTGTCTGCGGAATTGACGGAGAGGTGGATGAGCGAGGACGGTCGTTCGCTTGTTTACAAGCGGTCCTCGAACAGTGAACTCCAATGAGCGGGGGAGCACCATTTCTTTTTATTACAATTAATTGTGTATCTAATTACCATTGTCAGCTAATTGTTAATAAAAGTAAGCTTTTTATTTTTCATTCCAAACAATACTCATAGTATTAGTATCAGCCTGCTTGCTTGAAATTAAATAACCGTACGCTCACGAATTCCTATAATGAAGAATGAAGCAATTGTTGTGCGAGGGCAAGAAAAAAGTGAAAGTTGAGAATTGAAAGCAATAAAGTTACAAATATTTGAGTTACGAATTAATTGGTGAAGAGGGCTCAGTAGAACTGATTAAATTGCTGAGGAGATAGTGTACAGCGCCCAGGTTTGAGGTATCTGGCGGAGTTATCCTGTCAGAAATGGCTCGTCTCACGGATGTTTTCAGAGAAGGTGAAACCGCCTAGTAGGCGGCGCCTACTGAAACAGAGGACTTAAACATCACCGAGTACCCATCTTTATCAATGATAACATTTCGTTCATCATGGATATGGATCCTGAATATTTGACTGGAGAAGGTGCTGGAGGGCCGTCCAAAGCGGAAATGGACCAGTTTTTTTTAAGAAGTTCAAAATGTTAACGAAAGCGGAACTGGAAGCTGCCCTTCGTGCAAGCCCACAGGATTTTGAATCCGTACTGAATCAAATGGGTCCATATTTTGGATGCCGAGCCAGTGCTGTAGCAGTATTCCAGCTGCTGGAATCCAGCAATACCAAGATGACCCTGATTATGGGTTTTAACCAATGTGCCTGGACGGAAAGGAGATGATGTATCCGGCTAACTATTAGATTAGCCCAAAATTTCTGTTCACCATGTTCCATTGTCCCAGCTTGAAGGTTCAAAAGTTGATTAATTCTCTGAGCAAGTGCTAGTCAGGTCGTAGATGTGATCTTCAACGGATTAGGACCGTCAGCTCTTGGGTGGATGTGTGGGACTCAGGCTACAGAATCTTTCGGTTTTCGGGATCCCGGAGCGGGATTTTTTTTTTGAATTGGGGCAATGTGAGATTCCGTCCTTTTTAGCGTAATTTGCCTCAAAATTATGTGTTTTTAAAGAATTTGACCGCTTTTTTCCAAAAATTTACTAAAAATTGGCCGGAGCGGGATCAAATTTTGGCCAACATATAGCGTTTTGGATCCCGAAGCTTATGGAAGAATCTTGGCCCTTGGGCGGACTACTTGGACGGAAAGTGGACTTTTATGGTGGATTCTAAATGTTTGAGACTCTTGAGAGATATCTGAAGAAGCATCGTGAATGCAAATCAAAGGTCTTGCGAGCCTATAATATCGTGACGGGCGAGTCTACGGGTAAGGTTAAACCGCAAGCGGAAGAGGGAAAATAAATCTGAGGAGAATAGTGAATCTGTTGTCGAGGATGCTGCTACAGATGAGGGAAAATGATACTTTGGAGCTATCCGCCAGAAAAGAACACCGTCGAGGAGGCTCAAGAGCAGGAGGATTCTTGTCACTGCGGACCTGTGGAAACCGCTCCCAGCAAAACTAGAAAGAAGAAGAAATCTGGAAAGGGCAAAAACCGACCGCACAGAAGTCCTGCAACTTCATTGAGTCAAGATTTACGGTGCTCATCCGAAACATGGCGAGATGGTGTTTATTCATCCGAGAGCACTAGCATCAATCATGATAACACAACATGCCGTTCATTGGAAGGTCCCGAAATTGCTTGTGCGGAGGACTGCTGCCGGCGTTGCCCTGAGTTCATTTCATCTGATGCACTATGCACAACCAATAATTGTTCAGGGGCCATAAATTCCAAGTAGAAATATGACTTGATAACTAGTTGTGACCCTAGTCTCCTCCAACTAGGACCTATCATCATCGATAACGTTGCGCGTTGGGGACCCGCTTCCAATTAAGCTGACACGAGGTCGCTCCCAAGCCTCTACAAACTGGAAATTATTCGTGGACTGTGTCGTCGCCAAATATCGAGATCCAACTGGATCTGCCGGTATCGAAGGACTTTGTCAACGCTCTTTTGAAGTGTCCACTTCCAAAGGTGACCTCAGTTTCGTGTATTTCCTGGACATATATCTTCGTTGATGGGATCCTGTACAACATGATGCACAAGTGCAAAAGTTCCTTGAATGATCTGGAGATTGTCGCGAGTTTTTCTCGCAATGGTTCGCGTGTTTAGTATTTGTTTGAAAATAAAGGTTCGTCGACAAAAAGTTGAAAATACACCTTGCACACAAAGGGCCCTAAATCACATGTAATTAATTAAAATCACTGATGGCTCTAATTACCTTTTCATGATAAGTAAAAATAAGCTTTTATTTTTCATTCCGAATAATACTCACGACTCACAGCATTTATGTTTACTTAATATTTTACAAAGACATTCTTGCTGATTTTTGTATACAAAGGATGGTTTTCACTTAACGACTAATTCTGGGCGTTTTTGGGTTTTATCACTTTTATATAGTTTTCGTGACGGCGGATACGATGGAAAAGGTTTCAACAAAATCCGACCAATTTTGTCGATTTTATAGGCGTTTCTCAAAATTCCCCAATATGGGGCTAAATGAGAAATCGATTTTTTTCAACTGCCCAGAAAACACACTTGGCCTAAATTGTGCATCAAAAAGTGCATATCAATCGAATGAGGAAGGAATGGAGAAGTTTTTAGAAAAATAATCTCGGATGGGTGTTTTCGTATTTTTGAGTAATTCCGTATTTTTAGTTTCTCAAAAATACGAAAACACCCATCCGAGATTATTTTTCTAAACACTTCTCCATTCCTTCCTCTTTCAATTGATATGCACTTTTTGATGCACAATTTAGGCCAAGTGTGTTTTCTGGGCAGTTGAAAAAAATCGATTTCTCATTTAGCCCCATATTGGGGAATTTTGAGAAACGCCTATAAAATCGACAAAATTGGTCGGATTTTGTTGAAACCTTTTCCATCGTATCCGCCGTCACGAAAACTATATAAAAGTGATAAAACCCAAAAACGCCCAGAATTAGTCGTTAAGTGAAAACCATCCTTTCAATTGCAAAATTATAAATTACTTTTTCCACTTGTCATGTGGTTCCACATAATCCACATACATAGGTATTGATTTCTTTGTACTTGATCCTTGGCCTGTGCGTCCGTAAATTATGCATTATGCTCACAACCTTGAACTTTTAACTATACATTTAACTTCTTTTAAAACGAGTTTTTTGGCACAATACACGTCAAACAAGAATTGTCTCATAGTACACCAACACATCACGCACGATTAAAAACTAGGCGTGTTTATGCATTCTCTCATTCAAATAATCCCGCGCCAATTTTTCCATTCAGATGGAAGCTTTTTGGAACATGTCCGTCCACCACACCCCCACCCAGTCTCCATTCTATAACAAGTGATGTCATTCTGCTGCTTTTGTAAACTCTAACTAATCCAAATGGAGAAGTTGCTTTCGATGCCGTTCAGAAAAACATGTGCGTATGAGCAGTGGTGAAGTCCTGATCCTGAATGTTGTCGCAGTCTTCGGCTCGCCTCTCATTTGTTGTTGACTTTCAAGTTATTTGACGTTCACGAATTGACCAAACAGTTTAATTATATTATGTTATATGTTAAAACGTGTGTTCTGTTTCACTACTTGTTGTTGACTTGGAGCTCTTTTTTTACGAGTTAGGACTGAGTGTACCTACTTTTAGCCTAACGACTGCACCAATTTAGTTTTCCAGGTGAGTTTCCAGCTAGTGATTTACCAACTGACTGCTGCATTTGCGTAATTAATTGTTTACTGTTCAGTTTAATTATTCGCCACTTTAAATGACGTTAAATAACTAATTGCATCCTCTTTTTCAACTGAAAGGCGCAATCCAGATTTCACAAAGGTGACAAAATGAGTGCCAACTCCAGTGAACTGTCGTCGTCCTCATCAAATGTGATCCCATGGGGGCAGTGGACGAGGTCAGGCGCACGGCAGAGGAAGCAGCAGCTCATGTTCGAGGTGCTCGACAATCCGTCGGTACGATAATTTTCGAGCATTAATTAATTTAATTACTAACCATCATGTATTAATTTATGTAATTAATTTAATTTCGGTCTGTTCCTCCTACAGCTGCGGGAAGAGATTTTGAAGCACGTCATCATCGGAAGAGACAATGAAGTGGACAAACGCAGCGCCTGCATTTTACGCCTCATCGAGAAAAGCTGGAACGAAAGTGTTCTCAGGATCCTTTTCAGGGCGCACGAACCTCTGTACAGCCTTCCTGGATATGGACAAAACTTGGATGCCTTCACCAAAACATTTGCAGAGTCAACCACCATCAGCAATCCTCCTCCTCCGTTGAGACTTGAACGTTTTCCTGGCGTAACTCAAGCGACGGATCTGGAAAGCTTCTCGAACTTCATGACTCGTTGTGGCCCTGCCCTCATCCAATTGGGACTCTTCATATATCACGTTGGAGGCCCAATTTCTATTGCGCTGCCACCGTGGTCGCTCTCTCGACTCCACAAACTGCAAATACAAGTTGCCCTCCGTTCTCGAGCATTGTTGGCCGCTGGAGAGCAACCGGAAGAGGAAGTGGCCGTTCAGCACAAACTCCCTACGTGTCTGATCAAGTCCGTATTCCATTCCGCCACAGATTTGGCTGAACTCAGTCTTTCCATTGATCAGTGGTCTAGGGGAGATTCAGCTGATGTGACAATGTTTGAGTCCATAAACTTTCCTCCCACTCTGGTTACACTCAGAGTCGTTCTGAATTTGCAGCAGTCGAAGGACATTGTCGACGCCCTTTTGAAGAATTCACTACCAAAGGTGACCTCGGTGACCTTTATTGTATGGGACGATGTGTTCGCGGAAGGGCTCTTGTTTGGGATTACTGACAAGTGGAATACTGGCTTGACGAAATTGGTGATCGTCGGTAAACGTTACCAGGGACCTCCCCGAAGCGTTAGCACTATCCGTTTTCCGGTTATGGAGCAGTTAGAGGAGCTTTCCATGTCTTCGGTAACCATCGAGTTGGAGTCTGGACTGCGAACGCTGGAGATGTGTTTTCCAAAGATGCGAAGTTTACGTCTTCGTTATCAATCTGCGGAGATGCTTTGGAAGTGGACCCAATCCTCGAGATTTTCTGGAGTGACCAGCCTGGAACTGACCTTGGCTAATGGAAATTATAACCCTGACGACGACCCGGACCACTTTTTCGTAAGTGTCAATATGGAGGCAATGCAGCTGGTAAACCTTGCATTTCCCAATTTGCGCAAGTTGGGGCTGGGGATTTCCAAGAGGGATCCAAGTGGACTGAGGTATGTGTTCCAGGAAATGAGGCAACTTGAGAAGCTGAACCTTAAGGCGCTTGGCGAACCGTCTGAGAGGACGACGGATCTCTGGGATTCCATACTCACTGGCGTGTCAACTGAAATGATGGCTTCAATCCGAGGGAGAGATCCAGGTTCAGTGGGAAATTGCGAAGTTCCTGTCCCAATTACCAATTTACGTGGTATGTAAAGTATTTTGCGCTATATATTAATAATGTGTAAACCTAATTGGCTGAAAAGTCATTATTGTGATTTTTTTCAGAGCTGAAGAGTTTATCTGTGGAACATGACATTGCCTTTTACATTCGCGAACATTACCGCAATGATTGGTCAATAATTTCTGACTTCGTCTTTGATCACGCCTTCCTCAAAATGCCCCAGATGAAGCATCTCCACTTTGAAGGGCCATTTAAGGTAATTAAATTAATATAACACTCAAATGTTTTGCCGTGATGATTAATTTAGGGGCACAGGGTATTGGAAATTGGGAGTTTAAACTAATTAATTTTCATTACTTTTCCAGGTGTCGGAGGAAATGACTGCCAAGTGGATGAGCGAAGGAGGCCGCTCGCTTGTTTACAAGAGGTTCTCGAACAGTGGACTTTGGTGACTTTGGAAAGAGCATTCCCTTTTTATTACTGAAAATCATAAATTACAAAAAATGTAAATTAAGTACTTAATGAAATAATTTATAAATCAACTTTGTTCTTGTCGCAACAGTTTATGTGTTCAGTATTTGTTTCAAAATAAATGTTCGTCTGTGACAGTGTAAAATATTTTCTAGCAAGGGCTCTAAATCTCAATAATTCAAAGATCGTATATATAGTAGCCTTATACATGGCAATAATTAATTTAAATCATTTAAGGTATTTTTATTTTTCATTACGAATAATATTCAGAGCTTTTACATTTAATTTTTCAGTTAGACATTTTTGTTCACAAATTCCAATTGCAAATAACACATTCATTTATATCTCCTCATCTTGTTCTGCGTCTTAACTTTCTTTGTAAGTTCTTGACCTTTGGCCACTCAAAATGAGAATGAGATTAATTACAGTGAACTAAAAAAACATTTGTATTGCATTATATCGCAGTGCGAAAAATTAGACGCATTCACTAATTAAATGTTGCAGAGTACGCAGCAGCTAACTAGCTACAGATTGTCTCATAGTGCCCCAAGCCATCACAAACGATTAAAGACTAAGCGTGTTAATCTGTTTCCTCTCATTTAAGTAATTCCGCGCCAAATTTTTCCGTTCATTCACAGTCGCTCGTTGTCTGGCTGGAAGCTTGTTGAAACTTGTCCATCCGCATCCCAGTCACCATATTCTATAGCAAATGATGTCATCAGTCATCTAATGAATGTTCTCGCAGTCACCGGCTTGCTCATATGTTGTTGTTGTTTTTTCAAGCCATTTCACGTTCACGTTATGGCCAAACTTTAACTTTAATTTAGTGTTAAAAAGGAGTTTCACTTGGAGGAGTTGACTCGATAGCTTTACAAGTTTACCATGGTTAGTGTATTTACAAACCACTAACCTAACTACCACGCTCCAATTTAATTTTCCAGGTGAGTTTATAGCAAGTTAAACTGTCAGTAAACTGCCTGTTCTGTGTGCGTAATTAATTGTTTACTGTTTAATTTAATTATTCCCCGCTTTAAATGACGTAACTACTTGAATTTTCTTTTTTAAAGGGAAAGCCTCAACCAAGACTTGATACGGAAAGTGACAAAATGAGTGCCAACTCGAGTGAACCGTCGCCGTCCTCATCAACAAGAGTGATCCCCTGGGGGCGGAGGACGAGGTCAGCCGCACGACTAAGGGAAAATCAGCTCATGTTCGAGGTGCTCGACAACCCATCGGTAGGGATTATTTCCGAACACCATTCGGTTTTATTAGTTTAATTAAGTGGTTTAATAACCAATTGGATGTGCTGCAAAAATAATGTTGAATATGATGTTACTTATTGTTCATTCACTTTCTTTTAATTAAGTAATTTTTTAAATATGTAATTAATGGGGTGGCATTTGTCATAAATGTTGATTGTAATCTTAAGTAAGTTTAGGTATGTTTGTTTTTCGTCCAGCTGCGGGAGGAGATACTTAAACGCGCCATCTTCGGAGGAGACAAGAAGTTGGACCGTCGAACCGCCTGCACTTTACGCCGTGTCGATAAGAGCTGGAACGAGAGTGTCCTCAGCATCCTTTGGAAGGCCCACGAACCACTCTACAGTGTCGATCCGGCTGATAGAGGGAACTTGGATGACTTTACCAAAACATTTGAGGTGCCGTCCAGCTTCAATGGTCCTCCAATTCCATTGAAACTTTTCCGTTTTTCTTGCTCCTCTCCACTGACGGATCTCGCAAGTTTCTCGAACTTCATGACTAAATGTGGTCCTGCACTCCTCGAACTGGGACTTATCCATTATGACTTCAGGGTCCCGCTTCCTATTTCACTTCCACCGTGGACGCTTTCACGCCTTTACAAGCTTAGAATCTTTACAAGACTCAGTCGGACAGGCAGTTTACGGGCTGCTGGAGCACAACCGGAAGCACTAGTAGCCATTCGTCACGAGAAAAACCCAGAATGTCTTATTAACGCCATCTTCCTTGGCGCCACGGCTTTGGCTGAATTGGTTCTTTCCGTAGATGATTGGTCCAGTGGTGCTTCTGCTGATGCTGCCGTTTATGAGTCTGTTACCTGTCCTCCAACCTTGGTCAAACTCAGACTCGAGATGGATCTGAATTTGGAGCAGTTGAAGCACTTTGTCAAGTCTCTTTTGAAGTGTCATCTTCCAAACCTGGCCTCACTTTCGTTCATTGCTCGGAATGATCTCTTCGCGGAGGGGATCTTGTTTAGCCTGATGGATAAATGGAAAACGAGCTTGAGGAATTTGGTGATTGCCGGGAGGTTTTACGAAGGACCTCCCAGAACAGTCCACGCAATTCGATTTCCTGTGATGGAGCAGATGGAGGAGCTTTGCATGATTTCGGTGACCGTCGAGTTGGAGTCTGGACTGCGGTCGCTGGAGAAGAGCTTTCCAAAGTTGCGCATTTTACGATTACGCCATCAAACTCCCGAAATGCTTCGCAAGTGGACCGAATCCTCAAGATTTTCTGGAGTGACCAGTCTGGAACTGACTTTGGCTGACGACGACTCGGACGAATTTTCTGTAAGTGTTAATATGGAGGCAATGCAGCAGGTCAAACTTGCATTTCCCAATTTGCGCAAGTTGGGTCTGGGGATCTCCAAGAATGATCCAAGTGGATTGACGTACGTGTTCCAGGAAATGAGGCAACTGGAGGGGCTGAACCTTAAGGTGTTTGGCGACTTATCTGAGAGGACTACGCATGTCTGGGACTCCATGCTCACCGGCGTCCCTGCTCAAATGATGGCTTCATTGCGACGGAAGGGCCCACAACCGCTGGAAAGTGGAGACGGACTTGTAGCAATCTTGAATATGCAAGGTATGCAGAGTATTACATATACTGCACTTGATAATTACTAATTATACTAATTATTGATTATATCTGTAGCTAATGGATGATGATTTTATTTCCAGAGCTGAAGAGCTTGTCTGTGGAATATGACATTTCCTTTAACAACAATGGATATTACGTCGGTCGATGGTCCATCATTTCCGACTTCATCTTTAATCACGCTTTTCTCAGGATGCCCCAGCTCACCCACCTCCTCTTTGAAGGTCCATTTAAGGTAATATTATTAAATACTCAGAGGTCTTACCTTTGTATTTTAATTTTATTTTATGATCTTTTGTATTCCAATTTAAGCTAATTAGTTTGAATAACTTTGATAGGTGTCTGATGAAATGACTGACCGGTGGATCAGGAGCGACGAAGGCCACTCGCTTGAGTACCAGATCTTCTCACTGTGCAGTGACCTCCAGTGAGAGGTGGATGAATTTTATTGTAACTTAAACAAATCATAATTTATGTCAATTAAATAGTATGTAAAGTTAGGAGTTAACTTTGTTCTTGTCACAATAGTTTACGTGTTCATTATATGTTGGAAAATAAACTTTCGTGTGATTGCGTGAAACTTGCTGATTGTGAATAATTAAGTTGAATTGCAATTAAGATAAAAAATAAACCGGACATTCGAAATACAAGAGTATCGAAAAAGAAATATATAAAGTTAGTGATAAAAATAAATGCAAAAAGTAAAAAATGAAAAGAAATGTATTTTGTTGAAAATAAAATCTGTCGTTTTTACGGCAACCGTTACGAATTGACAAGAACTGAAAGCAGATTCGTATTCCTTGTCAAAAGTGGGATCTAAATCATGTATCATGTCGATGTCAATATGTCATTTTTGAAAACTTAACGGTTCCTAACGTTTGCGGTATCTGACGGAGTTATGCTGCCAGTAATGGCTCGCCTGACGGATGTTTTCAGAGAAGGTGAAACCGCAGAGGACTTAAACATAGCCGAGTACCCATCTTCATCGACGATAACATTTCGCTCATAATGGATATGGATCCTGACTATTTGACTGGAGAAGATGCCGAGGACCCTCCAAAGTGGAAATGGACCAGTTTTTTAAGAAGTTCAAAATATTAACGAAAGCGGAAATGAAGCTGCCCTTCGTGTAAGCCCACAGGATTTTGAATCCGTACTGCATCAATAATGGTTCCACGTGTTGGTTGCCGACGCGCGCAGTGCTGAAGCCGTATTCCAGCAATACCAGGAAGTAGCTTTTGGATGCCATGCAGGAAAACAATTGTGTAGGAGCTTGCGCGAAATGTTGAATGTCGCATCTGTTCGGCTTGCCTCTAGTCTGTTCTTGTTCTTTTTCCAACTTTAACATTTTAATTGTTAAAAAGTTTCACTACTTGCTATTGACTAGGATTTGTTTAGATGGTTGACCACTATCCTAAACCGAGGTTAGTAAGCACTGTACCAATTTAATTTTACACGTGAGGTTAATAGATTACACTGGACTGCTTAATTGTGCTCATTAATTTGTTACTGTATAGTTTAACTACTCACCGCAGAAAATAACTTCAAACGTCAACAGCTGAATTTTATTTTTTTAAATAGACAAAAGTTTACAAAATGAGTGCCAGCTCCAGTGAACCTTCGCCGTGCTCATCAACTGTGATTCCCTGGGGGCAGAGTAGGAGGTCATCCCCACGACTATGGGAGAAGCAGCTCATGTTCGAGGTGCTCGACAATCCATCGGTACGCTAACTTTGGAGGACCAATTTAATTAATTGGCAAGATGACATAATGTTGAATATAAGCCTGATTTTTCTTTGTGTTCCTCCTCCAGCTGCGGGAGGAGATACTGAAGCACGCCATCATCTTAGGAGACAAGGAAGTGGACCAGCGAAGCGCCTGCATCTTACGCCGTGTCAATAAGACCTGGAACGAAAGTGTCCTCAAGATTCTGTGGAAGGCCCACGCACCTCTCTACGAGGTCTTTCCGGCAGCTGGAGGAAACTTGGATGCCTTCACCAAAAGATTTGCGGTGTCCTCCACCACCAGCTTCCTTCCTCCTCCCTTGAGTCTTGAAAATACTCGTCTACATCGTATGTCCGGTATTGAGACCTTCTCGAACTTCCTGAAAAGTTGCGGTCCAGCACTCCTTCAACTTGGAGTCATCTTATACGACTTTGGGAACCCGCTTCCAGTGGAATATCCACCCTGGTCGCTGCAACGCCTCCACAAACTGGACATTGTCCTTATTCTTCATCGTCGAGAATTGTTGGCTACTGAGGAGCAACCGGAAGCAGAAGTCGCCCTTCGTCACGAGAGGCTGCCGGAAGGCCTAATCAAGTCCGTATTCCTTGCCGCCACAGCCTTGACTGAACTCAGTCTTTCCGTTGATCAGTGGTCAAGTGATGAGCCTGCTGATGTGACCATTTTCGAGGCTATCATCTTTCCTCCCACGTTGGTTAAGATCAAACTTGAGATCGAACTGGATTTTCAGCAGTCGAAGGACTTTATCAACGCTCTTTTGAAGTGTCCACTTCCAAGGGTGACCTCATTTTCCTGTACAGTCTGGAAAGATGTATTCGCGGACGGGCTCTTGTTTGCGATTATGAACAAGTGGAAAACTAACTTGAAAATTTTGGTGATTTTGGGGCTAAAGTTCAAAGAATTCTCCCGAAAAGTGAGCACAATTCGTTTTCCGGTGTTGGAGCAGTTGGAGGAGTTTTCCATGTCCTCCTCAAGCGTCGAGCTGGAGTCTGGACTGCGTTCGCTGGAGAGGTCCTTTCCAAAGTTGCACACTTTACGTCTCCGTCTGCAAACTGCAGAGATGCTTCGAAAGTGGACGGAATCCTCAAGATTTTCTGGAGTGACCAATCTGGAACTGATTGTAGCGGAAGAATATCCTCCTGGAAACGACACGGATAACTTGCTGATGGTGACGAGTATCAACTTGGAAGCAATGCAGCTGGTCCGCTTGGCGTTTCCCAACTTGCGAAAATTGGAGCTGGGGATTTCCAAGGATGATCCTAGTGGACTGTGGTACGTGTTCCGGGAAATGAAGGAGCTGGTGGAGCTGACGCTACACGTTTTTGGCAACTTGTCATTGGAGGGAACGACAGAGGCCTGGGATTCCATACTCACCGGCGTGCCTCCGGAAATGACGGCTTCAATTCGTGCGAGCGCTCCAGGTTCACAGAAAGATGGGAAAAGTCTTGTCTCAATTACCAACTTGAAAGGCAAGTAAATATTCATTATTGATTAATTCTGTTGCCAATTCCAATCATTTAATCTTGCTAATTAAATGTTCATTGATGATTTTTACAGAGCTGAAGAGCTATTCCGTGAAATATTGTGACATCTCCTTCGAAGAGGATGGGAATCGAATGTCCATAATTTCTGACTTCATCTTTGATCACGCGTTTCTCAGGATGCCCCAGCTGAACCACCTTCACTTTGGAGGCCCATTTAAGGCAATTAATTTAATGAATACTCAAACCTCTTTCCGCTATATAGTTAAATTAGTGATAGATTGTATTCGGTTTTTAAGCTAATTAATTTGAATTACTTTGCCAGGTGTCTGCGGAAATGAGTGACAAGTGGATAAGCGAAGATGGCCGCTCACTTGTGTACCAGTGATCCTCAGACAGTGAGTGAGTTGTGGATGCCGATTACATTAATCATTATCAATTAGGTGGTTGAGTAATTAATTTAAGAATCAACTTTCTACTTCTCACAATAGTTTACACGTGTTTTCAGTATTTGTTGGAAAATAAAGGTTCGTCTCCAACAGTTAAAAAACTGTAATTGTCGAAATCATATGATTGAAGCGTCGGCCAATATTCATTGCTAAGATAAAAATTATTTTATTAATTTATTTTTCAGGTTTATTTTTTCATTGCAAATAATATTCATAATTTTTTCACGTAACTTTTAAATAGATATTCTTGTTGATTTTTTTACAAAAATTCCAATTGCAAAAGAGTGGTAATTTCTTTCCATATTGATTCTCCTCATCGCCTTCCGTGCCTTAATTTCTTTGTCCATGACCCCTGACTACGTCCGTAAATGCCGCTGACGTCTTGACTGATTCTCATTCTTCTTGAAAGCGTCCGTGCGATAAACCGAATCCATGCCGTAGTTACTGCCAAACCGGAGCCTTAACAAAAGCTGACATTTTCCTAAGACGCCGTACTCGCATCCCCGTCCCGGTCAGACATCAGAAGCTTCAAATCCTTTCGGAAGTCT
>CM023199.3:29370850-29443971 GCA_004115045.4 Sinella curviseta | reverse complement strand
AATTGTTAAGATTTGTTTGCTTTCTTTTCTGTTCCAAAGTTCAATATTATTTAAAGATACAGGAAATTGTCAACTTCCTGTTTTCTCTTCCTGTTTCTTTGTTTAAAGTTCGAATGTTAAGTTAATTTAAATTAGTTTGTGAACTTGAGTATTTTTGGATACTAAATGTTAATTATGTTAGTAATTTTGCTCGAGTCACTTCCGGTAGAAAGTAGTATAAATACCGGAGGTAAAAGTGAGAAGTCATGATTAGTCGAAAGACAACCAGCCATACGGTAGGTTCTTAACTGAGCATACCAAGAGTTAACTTGTTCCGTCTTATAGCAAGTTATCTTTAATAAAGTTTTCCAATCAATTAATTTTGGTGTCGGATATTTTAAAGTTATTTTGTTGCATTCCCAGTAATCTCCCTTGTCGTTATTTGTGGCAGGGAATTCTGGAAGATTGTCTCAGTCAGAGACTGGTCCTTCATTTAGTTATCGAAGCATCATTTTATGCATATGACGGTTACCTGACGGTTACAATTTGGCGTGCATATAGTGGTCCTTCGAGCCGGATCCCAGGTGCTATGGAAGACAGTTCCAGTAGTTCACAGGAAACGGTACAGCCCAGACAAAGCGCTCGCTCCAACAAAGGAGTTCCGCCGAAGAGGTTCCCTGAAGAGGTTCCAGAATTTGCCAAACCGGTATTCTCTCGGACAATTCTCAGTGGAGGACTGCAGATGTCCAGGGTCACTGTTCAGGTTCCAGATACGGTTCCAGAACGCGGTAACGGCATGGCTAGCCATAGTCAAATGGAAGGCGGTGGCGCAGCAAATCAAGAGGATGCAGCTGACGTCAAGGTGGAGGGAGCAGAATCAATGGCCTTTCAGAGGGAAAGGACTTCAGCTCCAGGTTCCAGAGCATCTATGTCCAGGTCCGAAAGGGAGCGGAAGAAACTGGAACTGGAGAAATTGGGGCTACAGATTACACAGGCGGAAGAGATGCTGAAAGTCAACACTTTACGCCAAAAGCAGATTGACCTCCATATTGAACTGCTTGCGGACGAGTTGGGAATGGAAGGGGGCTCGCAGTATCTGGGGAGCGATGATGAGGGCCTGGAGGACTTCGGGGACTACGAAGATGGGGATGGAGCGGATGCAGCCAAGGGGACCGAGGGATACAAGGCCAGAGATGCAAAAGTTGATAAGCATCCTGGCACGGCTACAGGAGCCAATGGAGAACCTCAAGTTCCAGTGGGCAATCCGTATAGATTCGTCCCGACTCCAGTGCCGAGGAGGACCGCTCAGTCAAAACGGAATCCTGAGGCGAAGGCTCAGATTGACATGATGCCTATCTCCAATCCTCCGCCAAGGCCACCAAGAAGGAGGGATGGAGCACCGCCGCAGTTTAATCCTCACCTGTTCTCAACGCCACATCAGAACGCGCCACAGGTGGCACCACAGAATTATCAGAGAGTGGATCCTGCAAGTCACTTGCAGAATCCTCCGCCGACTTCCAGCGTCGAGGCACTTACATTGGCGTTGGTCCAGGCGTTCCAGCAGCAGAATGCGAACACTGAAAGGTTTGTAGCACGACAGTCGCAGGAAAGCAAACTTCCTACTTTTAGTGGGAATCCTTTGGACTGGCCGATATTCATTCACCATTATCGGCAATCAACAGCTGACTGTGGCTATACTCCAGCTCAAAATATGGCGAGACTGGAGAAGGCGGTACAGGGACAGGCGAGGAAGGCGGTGCAGGCGTTGATGATCGTTCCAACCAACGCAGATATGGTGGTCAACACACTGGAGCAGCGATATGGGAGGCCGGAGTACGTAATTCAATCGTTGGTGGATTTGGCCAAGAGGACTCCGTCGCCCAAAGAAGGAAGGCTCTCCAGTATCCAGGACTATGCCAACAACATTAACAATTTGGTTACAACGATTCAGGCGTTGAACCAACCAGCTCACCTCCAGAATCCCCAGCTCATCAAGGAACTGGTGGATAAGCTTCCAGACGGGATGCGACTCCAATGGGGCGAGTACGTGATCACAAGGGCAGACGGGGTGACGCTGAGTGACCTGAGGTTCTGGATAAATAAGAAGGCCGCTGCAGCAAGTATTGTCACCATTCCGGAGTTCAGAAGGACCCGCAGTGGAGACAACGTGATGGTCGCTGTAGATGAGGGTTCCGTCAGAAAATGTCCAATTTGTGGCGGAACAGGTCATGGGGCAGCTGGGTGCAAAGAGTTCCAGTCCAATTCTCTGGATGGAAGATGGCAGCTGACCAAACAGAAAAAGCTTTGCATTTGTTGTCTAAATGGTGGCCACGGGATCAAGATTTGCCGAAGAAAAAGACTCTGCAATATTGGGGGCTGCCAGCGGAACCATCACCCATTGTTACACGGGGATGGAAAGAAGAGAGAATCGGACCAACAAGCCAAGTCGGGCAGTGCTGACTCCTCCAAAAATGATAAGGAGGAGCTCAACGGATTCTCCAGCCAAGGTTCCAGATCCGTGCTGCTGAGGATGGCAGCAGTAAAACTTTATGGTCCAAATGGCGAGATCGTGGAGCAGAATGCCATTTTCGATGAATGCTCCACAGTCACAATAATGGATGCAGAATTGGCAAGCGAGCTAAACTTGGCTGGACCAACAGATCCACTACGGCTGAGATGGACGAATGGAAAAAGTCAAGAGGACTTCAATTCCAGAAAAGTAACCTGTGGAATTGGGCCTGCTGGAGGAAAGGGAAGATTTACCATGACCAATGTCCGGACGGTAAAGAATTTGTCTTTGCCAACGCAGCCAATCAAGTATGAAAAGCTGTGCGAAAAATGGAGCCACCTGAAATCAGTTAAGTTACCGGACATGGACTCCAGCAGACCAAGATTGCTAATTGGGCAGCCTCATATCCATCTCACCGTGGCGAGAAAAGTAATTGAAGGAAGCGGGGAGTCGCCAATACTCACCAAAACCAGACTTGGATGGGTGGTTCATGGACCGTTGGGAGGAAATGTGGCAGAAGAATTCACATTTTCCGCATTCCATGACGTTGACTCGGATATCCTCCATGACCTGGTGAAGGAGAGCTTCAGACTGGAGAGCATTGGGATAAAACCGTTAAATCCCCGCTCCAGAGAAGATATCCGAGCAGAGAAGAAAATGGAGGAACTCACGAGGCGTGTAGGTGACAGATGGGAGACGGGTCTTCTATGGAAAATGAATGATGAAGACATCCATTTGCCAGGCAGCTATGAAGTGGCCCTGCACCGTCTACGTGGAGTGGAATCCAGATTCAGAAGAGATCCAGGTCTGAAGCAGCAGTACTTGGCAAAACTCAATCACTATTTGGATTGTGGTTACGCTAGAAAACTTTCACCGGAAGAAAGGAAAGTTTTCACGAAGAAAGAATGGTTCCAGCCGCATTTTCCGACCTTTCATCCCAACAAGCCGGGGAAGCCAAGAATAGTTTTTGATGCCTCCAGCAAATCAAATGGAGTGTCGTTAAATAGCTTCCTCTATACTGGACCAGACTTGTTGGTGTCGCTGCCTGGAGTGTTACTGAAGTTCAGGCAGAGAAAGGTGGCTTTCACTGGGGACATTACGGAGATGTTTCACCAGGTGAAAATAAGGAAAGAGGATTGTCCAGCCCAAAGGTTCCTATTCAGAGAAGACCCGGAAGGACCTGTTGATGTTTACCAATTGGAGGTGATGATGTTCGGTTCTGTCTGTTCACCGTACTGCGCCCAGTACGTGAAGAACCGAAACGCAATGGAGTTCGAGAGTGAGTTTCCTGCCGCCGTCCATGCCATCACAGGCAAACATTATATGGACGATTATCTTGATTCCTGTGATAACGAAGCAGAAGCTGAGAAGATAATAGCTGAGGTGGCTGAAGTCCATGGGCGCGGAGGATTTGTCATTGGAAAATGGGTCTCCAACTCACTCCATCTCCAGCAGAAACTGAATGCAGGAAATGAAGACGCCACCTCCAAAGACATCAGCCAATGGTCAGAAATCCGAACCGAACGGGTGCTTGGGCTACATTGGGAGCCAAAGCAGGACATATTCACATTCCGGGTGAATTTGGAAAGGGCTGGAAATGGCGTGGCAGACGGGACCAAGCGACCTACAAAGAGGGAAGTACTCAGACTGGTGATGCTGATATTCGACCCTCTCGGATTGATTCTCCATTACACCATGAAAGCAAGAATTTTCATGCAACATGTGTGGAAATCCAGGATAGGATGGGACGATGAGGTGCCGACGGAGCTCTGGACAAAATGGAGAAAATGGATAGTGGACCTCACTAAAATAGCTAAAGTGCAGGTACCCCGCTGTTACTCATCAAAGATGACGAACAGTGAAGATGTCCAGCTCCACGTCCTGGCGGATGCCTCGGAGTCAGCAATGATTGCAGTAGCCTACCTAAGAATTGCTTCAGAAGAAGAATTCAAGTTGGCGTTTGTGATGGCAAGAGGGAGGGTCTCACCTTTGAGGACGGTGTCCATCCCAAAACTGGAGCTGCAAGCTGCCGTTATTGCTGCAAGACTCGGTCAATTTATCTTAACAGAATTAGAGATAAAGCCGACCAAAGTGAAGTACTGGACAGATTCCCAAACAGTACTGAAATGGATAAGGTCAGACTCCAGAAGGTTCCAGCAGTTCGTGGCGCATAGAATTGGGACCATCCATGAGATCACAAATGTTGCAGATTGGATGTGGGTGCCTACCAAGATGAACGTAGCGGACGACGCCACGAGAGAGGGGAAAACGGACTTGTCTCCAGAGAGCCGTTGGTGGACCGGACCTAAATTTTTATCACTGGAGGAGTCAGAGTGGAGACATGAAGTACCAGCTGATTCAGATGTCCCAGAATTGGAATTGAAGAAAGACTTTCTTCTTGCTGCTGTGGAAGTGCCGGAAATACCAGTTCCAGTGTTGGAGCACTTCAGCAAATACACGCCGTTGGTCCGTGCTGCTGCCAGGGTCCTCAAGTTTCTGGAGATTTTGAAGTCAAGGCGGAAGGGTGAAAAATGCAATGTCACTCAGCTACCAATGATGACTGCAGAAAACTGGCTGTTCAGGAAGGCGCAATGGGATTCTTTTCCAGAAGAATTGAATGCTCTGGAAAATGGACCGCTAATACAGAAAAATAGCAAACTGTTCCAGCTTTCTCCGGTGCTGGATAAGAATGGCGTCCTCCGCATGAACTCACGACTAGCAAACGTGAAGTTGGAATCCTTGAGGCAGCCAGTTATCTTGGACAGCAAGCACTACCTCACGAAGCTCATCATACAACGATATCATGTGTTGGGTCTTCACCAAGGTCAAGAGTTCGTGAAGAATGAAATCCGGCAGCGCTTTTGGATTCCAAACTTGAGGGCAGCAGTACGAAGATGTTGGAGTGATTGCAAGTTTTGCAAAATCAGACGAGCCAAGCCATCTCCTCCAATGATGGGAGTCCTTCCACTGGCGAGGATTGAAGAGCAAAGTCGAAGCTTTTCAATCGTGGGAATGGACTATTTCGGTCCCATTGAAGTTACCGTTGGTCGCCGCCATGAGAAGAGATACGGGGTGCTGTTTACTTGTATGACGACGAGAGCAGTACACCTGGAAATTGCAAGCAGTCTCACAACCGACAGCTGCATTATGGCCATTAGGAGGATGACAGCTCGCCGTGGTCAGCCAAAGGAGATATTTAGTGACAACGGCACTAATCTCCGCGGTGCAGATAAGGAGCTACAACAGGCATTGGACGAACTTGACCAGGAGGCGATGACTGAAACGTTGGCCGAGAAGGGGATTACCTGGCACTTTATTCCCCCATCAGCACCGCATATGGGGGGAAGCTGGGAGCGCTTGGTCAGGTCCGTGAAGACGTCCATGTCGGTCATCATGAAGAGTCGCTACCCAAAGGAGGAGGTACTTCACACTGTGATGTTGGAAGCCGAGGCAGTAGTCAATAGCCGTCCTCTGGTAGATGTTCCAATGGACCCTTCAGCTCCGGAAGCATTGACTCCAATGCACTTCCTCATTGGAACGTCAAGTACGCTACAGCCTCCAGGGTCATTTGATGACAAGGACCTGATTCTGAGCAAAAGATGGAGAACATCTCAAAGGCTGGCTGACATGTTTTGGGAGAGATGGCGAAAGGAGTACCTGCCAACATTACAAAGAAGAGCGAAGTGGCATGGAGCTGTTCCGAACATAGAATTGGGGGACATGGTCATCGTTTTGGACGAAAGCTTGAAGAGGGGACATTGGCCACTTGGAGTCATTACCAAAGTTATTCCTGGTAATGATGGAGTTGTTCGTGTTGCAGAAGTAAAGACCGCAACCGGAACTTACCGAAGACCTGTTGTCAAGTTGGCCAAGCTGGATGTTCGGACAGAAGATGGATTTCGTTCCGAAATCGGGGGGAAGAATGTTCCTGCTATGAATAAAATGTAGCAGTTCGAAGTCGATTGGAATTTGTTTAATGTTTTTCAGTAATTTGTAGATTTTAAAAGTAAGTTAAACCGTAGTAATTATGTAGACAAATCAAAATTGTTAAGATTTGTTTGCTTTCTTTTCTGTTCCAAAGTTCAATATTATTTAAAGATACAGGAAATTGTCAACTTCCTGTTTTCTCTTCCTGTTTCTTTGTTTAAAGTTCGAATGTTAAGTTAATTTAAATTAGTTTGTGAACTTGAGTATTTTTGGATACTAAATGTTAATTATGTTAGTAATTTTGCTCGAGTCACTTCCGGTAGAAAGTAGTATAAATACCGGAGGTAAAAGTGAGAAGTCATGATTAGTCGAAAGACAACCAGCCATACGGTAGGTTCTTAACTGAGCATACCAAGAGTTAACTTGTTCCGTCTTATAGCAAGTTATCTTTAATAAAGTTTTCCAATCAATTAATTTTGGTGTCGGATATTTTAAAGTTATTTTGTTGCATTCCCAGTAATCTCCCTTGTCGTTATTTGTGGCAGGGAATTCTGGAAGATTGTCTCAGTCAGAGACTGGTCCTTCATTTAGTTATCGAAGCATCATTTTATGCATATGACGGTTACCTGACGGTTACAATTTGGCGTGCATACAGGTGAAATGATTCGAGTTTGGGGCAGAGCTCCGTTGCAAGATGCAAGCGGAAGCTGCCAATTGACAAGGGGACCGCAAGCATCGACGTTTGCCAAATGCGACCAGAATTTTTCAGGTAACTAATTTTTGGGTGCTGAATTCAATTCCGGTGTCAAAAGTCCCGTATGGGCATGTGTACAGCATGTAAAGTTGGGTAGATACGTTGGTACCATTTTAATATATCCCAAATACACAGTAGTGGTATACCCCAAATACATGTGACAAAACGAATTCATAATTCGTCATAAAATCTTTAGTATTTTTTGAGAAATTACCTTTCTGAGACCCACTACGGAACAAGGAGACGTATTTGTGGCATGATATAATGATAAAAAATGATCACAAAGAATTCCTCCACCGTTTTATGTAATGAAAATTTTTGAGCACTGGGCCACCCATACCATGTATAAAGCAAGGTCGTACCCTACTGTACATGCTGTACATATGCCCATATGGGATTCTTGACGCCGAAATTGAATTTAGCACCCAAAAATTAGTTACCTGACAAATTCTGGTTGCATTTGGCGAACGTCGATGCTTGCGGTCCCCTTAACTTGTGAGTTGTGACCTTCAACACCTTCACACTGGCTTTTAATTGCTTGGGGCATTTTGCGATTAATAATGGAACTGTATTTTTTAAAGTTTAGATTAAGGAAGCAATAATGCGGTAATAGAAGTCAATATGTATTTAGCTGATAGTATGAGATAAAGGTAACGAACGTCTCGTAGCGCCCCATGCAGCCTCTTATTTTGTATGCGGAAAACTAAAAGTACCGATTTGAATTGTCGCAATGAATTCCCATGCGTTTTCACTATTTACTACATTGTCACTCCGTCCCATATTCCATTACATCAAAGTAGGGAAAATGGGTACTTTTAATCTTCCTGTTACACTTTCAGCCCCTGTACAAGCCGAAACGATTAAAACCAAGCAGTCTATGATTGAACTCGTTCTATTTTAAATTAGGCGGGTTAAACCACGATCGAAACAAAATAGTGGGTTTTTGTTGTTAAAATTGTAAATAGATTTGAATCAGTAACTTGCAAATATAATTGGAGGTTCGAAAATAAACAGTGGATGTGTGTTGTTAAAATCGTAATTAATTTGAATCAGTGCCTTTCGGTCGCTGGAAATTAAATAGTGGATGTGTCGTTTAATTTGTAAATAATTTGAATCAGTCACTTCAAAAAAAATCGGCCGTTGGAAACTAAATCGTGGATTGTGTTTTAAAATTTTAATTAATTTGAATCAGTAATTCAAAAATATCGGTCGTTGAAAATTAAATAGTGGATAGTTGTTGTTGAAATTGTAATTAATTTGAATCAATGCCTTTCGGTCGCTGAAAATTAAATCGTGGGTGTGTGTTGTTGAAATTGTTATTAATTTGAATCAGTCACTTCAAAAAAATCGGTCGTTGGAAATTAAATTGTGGATGTGTTGTTGAAATTTTAATTATTTTGAATCAGTGCCTTTCGGTCGCTGAAAATTAAATCGTGGGTATGTGCTGTTGAAATTGTAATTAATTGGTCAACGTGAAATTGGAGGGCGTTGAGAATGGTGGTGCTGATAGCAGTGACCAGCAGTTGATGTCCACTGGCAACTGCTTCCGGTACTCTGTCCCATTCTGTTAACTGTTTACGATAGGTACATGAAGAGGATCTTTGAATTTTTTGTCACATATCGTATCTTTCTCACATCTGTCATTTGCAAGCGTTTATTAAAAGTAGACTTGTAGTTTGGCTAATTAAATTGGAATTTGCTGCTCGGACAAGTGAGCCCGTTAATATATGTTTTGTGTACGTTTTGCAGTTTTGCATCATTTTGCATCTTGCAGTTTTTGGATAAGAGCATTTCATTGCCCGTTAAATATATTTTGGTAACAATAGAAAGAGTGCATGCTTTTCAGAAAACAAGATTTCAGACAGTTACAATTTGTCTTGCTGAAGATAAATTGTTTTGCAATTCGAGTTGATTATATTAATTGTAGGAGTTGAGGTGCTTAGGGATTGTTGAACTAACAGAGTTTAATTATTTGCCATGTCTTTTAATTCAAACAGAGTGTGGCGGCCTTGGTATTACTCCGGACCCGGGCTTCGTTCCACGTCTCAGCAACTGGATTGGATTGCTCCTTCATGTCAACTCCAGCCTCCAAAGTCGGCTCATCTCCATTCCCTTCACGATCACTGTACTCCACACACAATACTCATCGCCATCCCCTTCGGTGTTCCCAACTTGGCACAGGCCTCCATTCCACCCCGTTCATCTTATGAACCCGTCGCCGCCACAATCTCCACCTGCGCCAACCTCCTCATCCCCAAGAATGGCAACAGTGGCTGACAAAATGGATAAGCTCAAATTACTTTACAAAGTTCGCGAATGTTCTGTGGGTTTGGGGCGGCTGACGCCAGCAGAGATCGAGGAGCATTGTTGACGCCAACCTACAGTTGAATGGTCGTCCCCTGACAAGCAGTTACATCTCCTGAGGAAGAGTCAGGAACGCGGACGCCCCAACAAGTATCTGGATGGTCAGTGCAAAGGTGCGACCACGTCAGAGTCACTGATGCAATTAAAAGTAGTTAAGATGGAGAAAGGTCAGAAGGTACCAATTTAGAGTACTCAAGGCTAATAATGCGCTAAAGATTGTCTCATAGTGCCCCAGTTCATCACACACGATCCAAGACTGCAGACAGACATATTTATGGATTTACACTTTTAATGATTCCGCGCCAATTTTTTTTCTCCAACTGTCGTTGTTTGGAAACCTGTTAGAACAGAACTTGTCCATTCCATTCATTATACGTTCGATGCCAACTGCTGCCTTTTGGCAATACCCAAGCAGATGCAATGCAACAGTTTTGGATGCCGTTCAGAAATACATGTGCATTAGAGCTCCGAGTTGGAGCTGACTTGCTTGTTATTGTTGTTTTTCAAGTCATTTGAAGTTCATGGTATGACCAAACTTTAATACTCTAATTAACTGTTAAAAAGGAGTTTCACAATTTGTAGGAGTTGACTCGGAAATGTTAAAAGTTTACTCTGGGGAGTGTACAGACTACTAATCTAAAGCACTGCTCCATTTCAATTTTCCAGGTGAGTTTATAGCTTCTAGTTTGAAAATAGAGTACACTGGACTGCTTACAATTGTCGTATTAATTTGATAAGGATTACTTTAAATAGCCGCTTTTTAATTAACCCAACAACCGACATTTTCTTTTTCTTAAATATAAAGGTACGACGAAGGGACGGCCGAGAAGGTCACAAAATGTGTGCCAACTTTATTGAACCGTCGTCGTCGGCCTCATCAAGTGTGATCCCCACGAGGCAGAGGACCAGGTCATCCCCACGTCTAAGGGAGAAGCAGCTCATGTTCGAGGTGCTCGACAATCCATCGGTATGGATAATTGGATGGCCTAATTATTTACGTAATCATTATTATTCATTTATAATATAATTGCACAATGTTGAATACGTTTCCATTTTTTCTTTTCCTCCTCAAGCTGCGGGAGGAGATAATCAAACGCGCCATTATCGGAGCAGACAAGAAGGTGAACCATCGAACCGCGTGCAAATTGCGGCTGGTGCAGAGTGGCTGGAACGAGAGTGTCCTCAGGATCCTTTGGAAGGTCAAAGAACCTCTCAACAAAGTCTTTCCGGGAGATGGAGTAACGTTGGCCGCCTTCACCAAAACATTTACGGGGTCGTATGCCATCAGTGTCCCCTCTGCTCCCTTAAAACTTCATCGTTTCTGCCGCCTAACTCAACGGACGAATCTCGAGAGCTTCTCAAACTTCCTGACTAGATGTGGCCCTGCGCTCCTCCAAATGGGAACCTTTATGTACGACTTTGGAGGCCCCCTTCCAGTTGACCTTCCGCCGTGGTCGCTCCCACGTCTCCACAAACTGGAAGTTGTTGTTGCTCTTCTTCGCCGCCCAATATTGGCTGCTGGAGATGAACCGGAAGCACAAGTAGCCATTCGTCACGAGAAAATCCCGGAATGCCTAATCAAGGCCATATTCCTTGGCGCTACAGCTTTGGCTGAGCTCCATCTTTCTGTTGATAAGTGGCCTGGTGATGAGCCTGCAGCTGTGACAATGTTTGAATCGATAATCTTTCCTCCCACCTTGGTCAAACTCACACTCGAGATCAACTTGAATGCGCAGCAGTCGAAGGACACTTTGAACGCTATTTTGAAGAATCCACTTCCAAATGTGACCTCGTTGGCATTTATTGTTTGGGACGATGTCTTCGCGGAGGAGACATTGTTCAGCATGCTGGATAAGTGGAAACGTTCCTTAACTAATCTAGGCATTCTCGGGAACTTTTACGAAGGGCCTCCCCGAAACGTCACCCCAATTCGTTTTCCAGTGATGGATCAGTTGGAGAAGTTTTCCATGTCTTCGGTGACGATCCAGTTGGAATCTGGACTGCGTTCGTTGGAGAGGTGCCTTCCAAAGATGCGCAGTTTACGTCTTCGCTATCAATCTACGGAGATGCTGCGGAAATGGACGGAATCCTCAAGATTTTCTAAGGTGACCAGTCTGGAACTGACTTTAGCTAACGGAAATTTTAATCCAGACAACGACCCGGATGATTTCCTCGTGAGCACCAATATGGAAGCCATGCAGCTGGTCAACGTTACATTTCCCAATTTGCGGAAGTTGGGGCTGGGTATTTCCAAGAGGGACCAAACTGGACTGAGGTACGTGTTCCAGGAAATGAGGCAACTGGTGGAACTGAGACTTATAGTTACAGGCGACTTATTTGAGACCACGACGCATGTCTGGGACTCCATACTCACCGGAGTGCCTGCCGAAATGGTGGCTTCAAATCCACAGAGGGGCCCAGCTTCACTGGAAAATGTGGAAGATCTCGTCATAATTACGAACTTGAAAGGTGTGAATAATATTTGCACTAATTATTCAGCTAATTTCCTAAATAGTTAATCAATTGTTAATTTTTTATTTATTTCAGAACTGAAGTCCTTTTCTGTGGAAAATGACGTTTCCTTGAACATCCGTGAGTATGACCTCGGTGGAAGGTCCCTCATATCCGCCTTCATCTTTGACCACGCCTTCCTCAAGATGCCCCAGCTGAGCCGACTCCACTTTGAAGGTCTATTTAAGGTAATTAATTAATTTAATAGTCAGACTTCTTGCCGTCATAGTTAGGTATGGGATACATTGTATAGGAGTTTAAAAGTTTATTACCTAATTTAAATTACTATTCCAGGTGTCGGCGGAAATGACTGAGCGGTGGATGGGCGAGGAAGGCCGCTCGCTTGTTTACAAGCGGTACTCCAACAGTGAACTCCAATGAGCGGTGGAGGAACATTCCCTTTTATTCCAACAATTGGTTATTTATGTCTATTAGCTAGTTAATTAATTAATTAAAGAATTTACGTTGTTCTTGTCGCAATAGTTTACGTGATAAGTATTTGTTGGAAAATAAATGCTTCGTATACAAACCTATTGAAAATACATTTAGTAAGGGCTCCAAATAATTAATATAAATGCCACCGGCTTATGCAGTAAGCTTTTTATTTTTCATTCCAAACAATAGTCAAAGTAGGTTACGTTAATTATTAATAGAGCTTACATAGACATCCTTGGCGACTTTTGTACACAAATTTCAATTGCAAAAAAATAGTAATTTATTTCCATTTTGATTCTCCTCATCTTGTCCAGCTCCTTCACTTCTTCGTCCTAGACCCTTCATTACTTTCGCAAATGATGTTGGCGTCGTGACTGATTCGCATTTTTCTGGCAAGAGTCCCTGCAATAAACCGAGTCCAGCTCGTAGTCACTGTGAAACCGGAGCCTTCTCAAACGCTGACACCTTTCCCAGACGTCGCACTCGAATCCTCGCTCCGCCATCAGAAGCTGGAAATCCTCTTGAAACTCTCCATGGTCCAAGCTCGTGTTATTATATTTGAAACCTCCACCAAAGCGAAACGACTCCAGATTGGGGCAGAGGTCCGTGAAGAATCCCAGTGGAAGCTGGCTGTGTTGAGTGGTGACCTTCAACTCCTTGACGCTTGGACAGTGAGTTGCCGCCAAGATCTCTCCGGGCTTCATGTCATTGAGGAGCAAATAGGTGATGTTCAAATCTAGTCTTATGAGTCGAGGGAATTTTGCCAGATATTGAACCACTTCCGGTAGCATTGACCCAGTGGGGCTCCGCATTCCAATGACCAGCCTAAGGTCCACTAGATTCTCCGCCTGGATGTCCATGAAGATTATGGGCGGCAGTTTGTGATGGTCTTCCTGGCAGTTCATCATGCTCAGGTGGGTCAGAGCCGGAAAAGCGACGAGTGTCTGGGATACCCCGGAGTCCGGGACTCCTGCTGGTTGAGCAGTGCTCAGTCTTTTCAGCTGACCTCCGTACCGGACAGAGATTTCTTGGAGCAGTGGCGCCGGAACAGGACTGCTTGAATCGTCCAGAGAGAATTCCTCCAAAAGGCGCATAGCTGGCAAGGGATTCCCAGCGATGTGACGCCCAAGACTAGTCACATGTTCGGCTACGCTGGAAGGTTCACTTGGATAACCCCCAATGTCGCTAAGAAGGTAGAGATTCGGCAGGGCAGTCAAGATTCTTCTGTAAAACTCGTAGGCCTCGATGAGATTTCCAGTGATAGTGCAACCCACCAAGACCACGTGGCCAAGTGCGTCCCGATAATCCGGAAGTCGCTGGATGCACTCCTCCAAAAATATTTTTCCCGTCTCTGACCGACCTCTCCCATCTGACCACTTTTCGTAAAAGGGCGTTAGACCCAAGGTTCTCCCGACGATTGGATGAGTGGATCCGCCGCCGAGTGCTGACAAGGCCGCCATCTTGGAGTCGAAGCGCTCCACCACCTTCCGAGTACGCCAGTCATTCCCAGCGCGAATGCGATTGAGGCTGAAGTGGGTGTTCTCAAAGTTGCGTGATAAATGGGGTGGAGGCATGAAACGGCTCTGGAAAATACCAAGAGTTTGATTTGGGGCGACGCGGAACATGTGGTCCATGATGGAGTCCACTGACATTGACACCCGCTTCGAAACACTGCGGCAGTTGAGACGATCCCGATGACCAAGCCATTGGAGCAGCAGTGGCGTCACTTCCGCGAGTCTGTGCGAGTTGACGTGGTCGCAGAGAATGTCGGCGAAAAGGGTGCAGGACTCAGAGGCGTCGATCAGATCCCTGGGATCCTTGTGCTTCGTCAAGTTTTCAAGAATTGGAACCCACATCTCAGTGGGAAGAGTTTCACGGGGGTCGTCTCCTCCCTCGCCTCCTTCAGGATCCATTTCACTTATTCTCAAAATTACTACAGAGATTATGCATAGGCAGGGTGGTTTTGTTATGAGTGCTCGATAAGCGATCGTGGACTGCACCTCAGGTAAGCATCGATAACATTGAAAATGAATTTAAAAATATAGGTAGTCAAAAAACCTTGGCTATTTTAAAAATAAAAACTTATTTTTCCATAGCGTCCACGGTCGGTTCCATTTCTACGGTTAACGAATTTCGCGTTCATGGCACAACGAGATGGGATCAATGAACATAAAGGATATGGAGGTACAGATTATCTTGCACTGGAATGCTCTCTTAGCAATTTAATTTCAAGAAGGATATAAAAAATTCAGTTACAACTCTGAATAATATTATAACACATTATTAAACTCGTGCATTAAACAATTAAACTACACCTCAAGTCAGATAAATGAGGCGTTGCCACCCTGAAAAATGCCTCCTTGTAAACCCAACTGAAAACTAGAGGTGGATCCTACTCCTCCTACGCCGCCGATTGTAAAATTAGATGAAGACGGAAGTGGAGGTGGCGCTAACGATGATGATGACGACGACCCCTGATCCTCCATTGACCGCCTTTCTTGGTCAAGTTCATGAAGATAATTGGGCAGTTTCCTTTTCCCCTTGGGCGGTGGCTTCCTCCTGGGACTGTGTCCAATCCCGTGCACGTCGCTCATGTGCCTTTTCAAGGTGCACCGATATTTGCACAGCGTCCCGCACAACTCACACGGAAACATTTGCACCGGCCCGAACCTCTCCCCCCGAATCTCGTCCTTCTCGTTATAGTAAAACTTGGACATTTTCTTTTTGTGCGGCTGCTTCACGTACTTTTCCGGATGCCACCGTTGGACGTGACTCCGCCAACTGCGCTCCTTCGTGAACATCTTGTCGCACCACTTGCACTTGATCTCCTTCACCTCGTGCACCGTTTTAATGTGCTGGTTGACCGCCGTGATGCTGACGAACGCGACGCCACACTCTGGACACAGGAACGGCTTGTCTCCCGTATGCCTCCGCAGATGCACCTCGTATTTTGCATTATCTCTTGGAAGAAAGCGCTTCTCACAAAACTGGCAGATGAGCACCTTGTCGACGGCCTCGGGGGAAAGATGCACGCGCTGAATGTGGGCCTTGATGGAGTCCTTGAGAACCTCCTTGCCGCACTCGGGACAGAGGACGCGGTCGGTGCGCAGTTCGAAGGGTAAGTGGAGCTGCTCGTGCCGCTTCAGGTTCCCGATGCTCTTGAACGCCATGCCGCAGCCCGGGTGGAGGCACTTGAAGTCCCTCTCCGAGATTTCACTCTCCTTCGGCTTAAGGCAGCGCTTGAGGCCGTCACCGAGGGCCACGGCCAGGGCCCGCTCCTCCGCGTTTTTGTGGCTGAAAAAATGGAAGCGGCCTCGCTTGTGGAGGGTGAACTGGAGGCAGCCCTCGCATACATCTTGGGCGACTTTGTAGTTGAAGATGGCGTCGTGGGCGGCGCGGATGTGCGCCATGAACGCATTCCATCTCGGGAAGGATGCGCCGCACAAGTGGCATGGATGAGGAGTCTCTGCAAAAAATATGATAATAAAAATTAGTAATTAAAGATAATTACATAATTATAATTTTTATTGTTTTTATAGGAATGCACTTCGAAGATGCTTCAGACTGCGGTGATTGGCCTCAACGTGGTTCTTGATTCGCTGGAAGGAGTTGTAGAAGTCGAATTTGGTTCGGAAGGTGCAGCGGTGGGCGAGGCACTCGAGATGAGTGTAAGTTTTCCGAACCCACGTGCCCCAGCGGTACAGGTAGAGGTCCTCCTTGCCCACCACCAACGGAAAGTATGGCAGCCTCTTCCGTCTGTAACAGTAAAGAAATATCATTAAAATCAATCAATGTCGGTGTTCACTTAACTATTTAATTAATTTGAACTTTTCACACATACTCCCTTTTTGGCGGGCGCCCTCCACTCAGTGGAACCGCAACAGGAGGAGGATCATCCTCCTCCTCTTCATCGTTTTCCTTTTTGTCATCCTCATCTCCTTCATCCCCTTCGTTATCATCATCGTCGTCCTTATCTTGCTGATAATCATGGTCATTGCTGTCGTCCTCAAAATTACAGCCACTATTGCTACCATCACCTCCAACACCTCCTTCGTCGTCCATGGAGGCATCTTCCAAAAGGCTTGCTTGGAGTGCTTGCTCCGCCCTCCGCTTTGCCATTCTCGAGCTTCCCACTTTTGAAGGCGAATGCTCCTCCACAATTTTCTGCTTATCAGGTGGATCCGTCTTCAACTTTCGTTTCCTTTTCGGTGGCGAGCACTGGGAGTATTGTGGGGAGAGGCGTGTGATTTTAACGGAGCAAGCCGGAAGTGAGTATTTCAATTCAGTTTTGATCGCAGCAGCACCGTTATCATCATGATCCTCGGCACTGCCTCCAACTGGCGCTGTTTTTCTTTTTGAAAATGGTCCCCTCGCCCTCCTCCGAGGAGCGATTAAGAGCTTCTCTTGCTCCAACGGAGGATCCCAGTCGTGGTCGTCATCATGATTATCTGAGATTGGGTTATCATCGTCAAGATAGTTATCAGGTTCCGCAATTTCCTTGCCTCCCTCGAGTCCATCGTCGTCATCCCCTTCCTCTTGCTTGACTCGGAGGATAGCTCTAGTCAAGTTATCCTCGTCGTCATCGTCAAAATAGGACCCCGTTACTTCTGTAATTGAATATTTGAGCATAATTAATTACCAATATAAATTAATTAATGGGGAAACTCAAATTGTAATTGTATGTATAAGCCTATGCTTTCCGAGCACTTACTATTTAACACACTCGTTCGAAAGTCGAAGCAGGTGAGATTCCAGAGTGAGCTCTGGAGACATTGCGACTCCTCCTCCGACTTGACAATCAGCGCCTGAACTTGGTCCAATTCAACCTTCAATAGTTTCTGCACATTAACGAGCACATGTTAATAAATTAAATCACTTGCTATTAAACTGTAATTTCTTTAATTGACACACTATAAAATTGCATATATTTCATTTCTTTAACCTGAGTCTTCAGAATGACATCGTGAATCTTTTCCACATTCTTGAGAGTGTCGTAGCACTCCCCACAGCAAATCAACTGATGTCGCCCCAAAGGGGCCAGGAACTCCCAGTCCTTCTCCCCAATCTCCTTCAAAGATAACAGCCCACACAATCTGGTTAGCAGGTCATTGAGGCCCGCAAATGTCCTCCTTTTCCCCGGACCCCGCTTTTCGATAATCACTTGGCCGCAAATGAAGCAGGAGGAAACCTGTGGCTCATCCTCCCCCTCCATGTTTCCCTCCAATAAACTGTACTAATGAACACTACCAAAACTTTTAAAAATTAATTGCGTTGATGCTGTATTTAAAAAAATAAGTAATTAAAATGCGGTACTCAGGTGAGTAGCTGTCAGATGGGTGCTTGTAGAGTACACGCAGTGTTTACAAACAAGCAGCTCGTCAGCTGGCTCGGCTGAGAGCTCCCGCATCCAACTTTCACTTTCATTGCAAACTCAAGAAGGGAGCTCAAATGTTTACATTTAATTTAAAGTATTTCAAATTAGATTAATTGTTAGTTATCTGTCATCGTCACCCACCAGGAACCAATCAAAAATGTCGTCAATCAGGAGAAAAGCGGCATCCCCACGATCCAAGGTCGCAGGTCACAAAACTTTTTCCAACAGCGAAGCGGAAAACTACTTTTTAATAAATCGTTTCGGATTGATTGGGGCACTGTGAGACAATCATTAACTTGTGTAAAAACTGGCGTTAATGAAATTATATCTTTTAAATAAATAGCTTTGGTAAAATAAAATATTGTAAACCCGTGAAGTTATCCATTTGTTTTCATGAACTGTTGAATCTTATTTCTTTAATATTGAAGGCTACATGGTTTAAAAAAATTGCCCATGAAATGCTGAATTTTATTCGATTATTTTTAATGGGGCATTATGGGAATTTATAGTATTGTACAAGTGTGGCCATTTTTAGGGGCTTCCGATTTGCGATTCAGTGCTGCTCGGACCGCCTCAACAAAAACATGCTCCAGATTATCCCTAGTCTTTGATGAGCATTCCAGACATTTTTGGGCCCCGATTTCAGTCATTAACTCCTGTGCTTCCTTCCTGGAAACTGTTTGGCCCGGGCTGCTTTCTCTCAAGTCTGATTTTGTACCTGTCAGTAAAAACAGAAGCATGAAGGGTTACGATGGAATATTGTTTGTAACAATTTTATTTCTGAGTTGGAAATGTTCAATTAAAGTGCTTAGGAAATAATTCAAAATGTCACTTTACCAACAAGAACTAGTGCGGCGCGTGGACAGTAGCGACGTAGTTCTGGAATCCATGTATCCAGTATATTTCCAAAGGACGGACGATCTACAACGGAATAGCAAACTATGAAGCAGTCCGTCTGTTAAATAAAAACATGGCATATATTTCATATAAAATCAGCAATATTATTAAAATGAATCATTTTAAATGATAGACATATAAACAATTTTTCCCCACTTTCGGATACATAAAACGTATTTTGGTTGATTGGATACTACAATCTTCCAAGCCGTCCACAGCGTCCCAAATGTCTGCGGAATGACACGTCCCGTCAACAATAATTTTCGTGTCGAGTGTATCAAATGAATCAAATCTGTGTGCCAAATGAAAACTGAACATGACTTGAGTGCCATAGTTAATATGCGTTTAAAAAAAACGTATGATAATTTACGCATCTCTAGAAGGATTGTCCGCAATAAATTCGTGCTCTTTAAAAGAATAAATTAGACTCGTTTTCCCCACGGCTGGCTCTCCAACAACGGTTATCTTTAACGGCTGGATCTTCTCCAGCTCGACAGGGCCCTGCCCCCTTTTGAGTGTACCCGACATTACTCTAATTCTCCCCCATAACGAATACTTAAATTGTTCTATTTAACTGTGCGACTTAACTAGCTACGCTTTTCCTTGCTTTAATGATAAAGTTGGCAAACAGTATTGCCTTTCGAGATCAACACTCACTGACTATTATACTGCGTTTCCTGAACAAAAGACCACATATGAAGCAATTGAATATAATAACCCCATTAGCCATTAGCTGACAAAGAATTAAAGGAGTTCCGTGTTCCATTGGTCATTATGTGGTCACTTAACTACATTTTTTGTATTTTATACCATTTCATGACTCTGTGGTTTCCGGCCAACTGCGAAAGCTTTAACATACTTTCTGGTAGACGTCATTATTACTGATTTTACAAAATATAAACTTTATTTTACGACGTATATGTTGAAAGTATTCACGATAACATTACATTTAAGCACAAGTATTTTCAACGCAACAATTATGACACTACGCAGCAGTTTTTGCATGATGTGTCACCATTTCTCATTTCCGTTGGTTTCGACATGGCAGCTCTAGCAGCCTCGACGAATACCTTATCCAAATTCTGGTCGGTAATTGCAGAACATTCCAGCCACTTCAGAGCTCCGATTTTTGAGACTAGCTTTTCAACATCTTCCGAAGATATAACGCTATTCCGTTTTAAATCTAGTTTTGTACCTGAAATGTGGGAAATTGAATTTTTTCTAAGCAATATCGGTACCCAAAATTATTAATGAATGAGATTTCAGAACGATGCTTACCGACAATAATTAAGGGAACATTTGACTGCTGCTGTTGTATCTGCGGATACCATTTTGAAAGGAGGTTATCGAAAGATGGTCTATGTTCTACCGAATAGCACAATATGAAGCCATCAGTCTGCAAAAATATAGTATTCCAATTCAATCAGCAATGAAGGAGCATGTGGCATGAAATAAATATTTAATTATTTAAATGACGTGTTTCTAATATAACTGACCTGCGGATAGATAAGATGACTTAGGCGGTTATGCTGCTCGTGTCCAGCCGCATTCCAAATCGTTACTGCGTGATCTGTCCCATCTACATTGATTGTTGTTCTGAGAGTCTCGAAGCTATAACGGAACAACGGATGGACGAATATATTTATGAAATCATATTTGTATTTCAACTCTTTAGGTGGCTGTTATATTCTAGAATTTGAAGCTTACAAGTCTATATGACAATCAATTGGATTTGTGTTCTTCGTGTAAGAAATTAGTAGGCTCGTCTTCCCAACGTTTCTGTCCCCAACAATGAATATTTTTAGGGGCCTGCCGGAACCAGAACCAGAGTTGGAACGTGACATTACCTTTGTTTCGTTCTGTATATCCTATCCAGAAAGAAGTTAATTAAAACTTCAAGCTTAACGAACTGACTCAAATGAATACTAGATATAACATTCAAAAATGCTAAAATAGGAACAATATAGCTCATACTAAAGTTAAAGTTTAATTCCCTTTGTGTAGTGGCTTGCGGTTTAGACGCAGGCAGACTAGATTGCAGTTTCCGCGTAACGAGGAAAAATGGAGCAGTTTTGTTTTGTTCAAGAAATTGTGCTGACGTGCCAAATGCTCTTCACTTACAAGGTTCAAAAGTGATTTAGAATTACTCCGTTGCTTTATTAATGGTTTTATGGGACCTTATCTGAGGTTTTATGGGAATTTCTGAAGGCGCCCCACATTTCAACTTAACTAGATAAATAAAACTGCAATTAAGATATGAGAAGTGATGTCTTCGGAAGGATGATTCCTCATGAAATGATAATGGATAAAATCTAAATGGCCATACCATCATAATGGATGATCCATTTGATCGGATGATTAAGTGACTTTTGTGACCAATTCTTATTGTTAGATTGCCAGTGGCCGGTAATGTAGTCAATGACTGTCTCATCTTGCCCCAACAATATCTCAACTGTCATTAAAAGTTGATAAAAAATAATAATTATTACTTACATTTACAATATTGACTACTTTGCTAACTACTTGACCTTTGGTTTAAGCAAGTTGTTGTTAAGGAGAATTTTATACTCTTCACAAATGATTCATTCTGCTGATGTTTAAAGAAGAATTCTCAACGCGCCCCACCTGCTCACCTAACTACCAACTTTTGAAAGCAATAAATAGTTTGTTTAAAAACAACAAAATGCAGCGCTGGTTATGTTTCATCACAACTAAACGCTC
Organism: Sinella curviseta; assembly: GCA_004115045.4. Taxonomy (NCBI): domain Eukaryota; kingdom Metazoa; phylum Arthropoda; class Collembola; order Entomobryomorpha; family Entomobryidae; genus Sinella; species Sinella curviseta. The sequence goes on along the minus strand of CM023199.3, from coordinate 29,422,500 downwards.
AATGCCTCGTAGTATGCCAAAATGAAATATTGGCTCTCACTTAATATTAATGTCAAGTGCAAGCACGAGGATTCCGAGGATGCTTTCGTGATCATAATCATCCGGATTTAAGAATACTTTGAAATAAACATAATTTTTAAAGCAGTCATTTTCTGTAATAAATTTATTTAATTTCCTGACACACATTAACTTGACAAACGCTTCTACATCTGTATTTACAAAAAAAATTAAGAAATCGGTAGTAACTACCTACATCATAAATTAAAAATTGGTGCATACAACATCTAATCATTCTGATTTTGGAACTGCTCTGCATCCGCCCGTGTACACAGATATCTGACCGAAATGCCAAAATAAGGATATATCTCAAATTTTTCCAACTTTCGAAGCAGGTTCCACAGAGTGGACTCCTGGAAACGTCTCTGGAAGCACAAATTCAGCTCTCGATCAGTATGTCTATTTTGACAAATCGCGCCCCACGAAGCCCCATAAATTCTAACAGATTCCAGATTCGGGAACAGTCCGGCGAAGAATTGGAGAGGGATGTTGTACCAGTTGCCCTCCAGCACCAGTACCCTCAGATTGGAAACTCGCTCCCCTTGAAGCTCCTCCAATGCGGCAGAGTGATCTTCTGTAACACGTCCATAACGACCCAGCTTCCCACAAAACCGTATCCTGGAAATGGAGGGGATCTGTTGAAGCACTTGAACGAGCATGGTCATCGATGAAACCGGTGATGGAGGTTTCCAAGACACGAAAATGGTCAGATAGAGGTACTCCAACTTGTCCGCACTCATTTTGGCCAGAATTGGATGCCATCGCCACGTGAACCCATCCAGTTCCAACGACCTCAGCTCTGGAAAGTGATATTCCTCCCTCCACAAGCGCAGGACCTCCCCCTCCGAAATGTTGTCCAGCAGCTGGACATCAAGCTCTTTCAGACGCCGGCTGTATAGGCGAACAATTTCCCGAAAGAGCGGCCCTGTCAACACCAATCCATCGATTCGAAGCTTCTCCAGTGGTACATCCGGAAGTGGGTGACCGTTGGCAATGTAGCGCTCCAAATTAGGGACTCCAACTTCGACGTTCTCGGTCAGGCTAGGGAACGAGCATTGAAGGCGCCGGAGTTTTGGTAGCGCCGAGGCAAACTTTCGCATGATATCGTACATAACTATGGGGTCATCTGTTGTGTTGTCGTAATCGTCGTCAAAAAGAAATAGTTGGTCCACTAGATCCCGGAAGGACATGAGTGCAGTTACGGTTCTGTCCAGAATGTCCGCTGGCATCAGTGACGTACGCTCACCATCTGTCCTGGAAACAAAGAACGACAATGAATTCCCGACCAATGTGGTGATCCGTCCCTGCTCAAAGTCCCGGGCCAGTTCCTCAATCGCTTCCTCTGACCTGATACGCCTTGTTTGTATATAATCGACCCTAGAAAACTGTCGCCATTCAAAACTCTTGACTCTGGCTGGTGAGGTGCGCTGTGGAATCAGTCTTGGAAAGAGGTTCCCATTTTCAAAGGAGCTTATCAAGCCAACGTTGGAAATCATCTTGTCCACCACATTTCGAACTCGCTTAGTTATCCCGCGACAGTTGAAAATGGCATCTCTGTCCAGCCATTTGAGCACCAGCGGGACAACTTCCTCCAAACGACGACTGGGAAGATCCTCGTCTCTCTGAAGCAGTGTATGGAAATGAGTGCAGGTCTCAGAAAGATTCAGGATATCTCGTGGGTCAGCCTGTAAATATTGGAAAATCCCGCACCACACCTGTTAAATCCACAGACGCAGGAAACAAACCAGTTATTGTATTAGTATTAATTAATCGAGCAATAAAAATGATTAGCATGTAAGAGATTAATTTTTAATTAATGTTCAATTATAAAGCCTCACTTCCTCTGGTAGCATCAGAGCAGGATCGCCGCCAGGACCTTGAATCATTTTGTATCGCCTTCGTTGTTGAATGGTGCTGCAATAAATATTTTTTTATTACGGCAATAATTCTTATTATATTTAGCACCTGTCAGACACACGTAGTAGCAGGAAAATACCTTGCACGTTAATTGTTGTAAAAACGAAAGGTGCTCTGCTCTGGCTAATTAAACTTGAATACCTATTAAATATCACTGACATTTACGCAACACGAGGATGAACTGCGCAACTGTATACTGGGCAAAATATTCACAAAAACAGTTGCAACCAGTATAATATAATATACTGTGTTATTCTGTGCGTGTTCGCCCTTTTTGCGTAATTGTTCACAGATTGTACATACATATCTAGAGTTGGCGTTGAAAAATAACCTAGTTGTGCGTGGCTTTTGAACATCATCAACATCTGAAACTCAAAAAGTTATAATTACATCACTTACACTTCCACACTCCCTTTAGCCGTTCTATTCTAAGAATAAATTAGCTCATATGTAACGATGGTAATAAATATTACCATCGTTACACGATTAAAACAAAAAAGTGCCCCACCAAACAAAAGTAAAATCATGAAATCTACTAAAAGGTCGATCACGTAAGATGGGGCATTATGAGAAAATCGATTTTAAAGACAAGATTTTGAAAAAATGGACAAATAAAAGAAAGCAATGCTTGCACTTGCACAATCTTCTTCTCCAGAAGATTTGTCTCTATCTTTAATCCTGTTAGCTGTAGAACGGAATCATCGAGGACATTTTCAATGAAGTTTTGACCTCTCACCCGATTTTGATGAAAAGAAGATATCGTTGTTTGGATTTGTCACCACACGTGAGCTTTCAATAGTCTCGTATCTCGTAGTAGCGTGACAATTACATACTGGCTTTAGTTGAAAATTAATGGTTTTTGTAAATGCAAACAAGGACAATACCTTCTTCATGATGGATGATCAAAATCTCTGCCTCTTGATTCTTGATTTATGATGTTTTGGAATGAAATCGTGTGAATTAAAGTCTCATGACTAATTAAGATTCGTAAAAATTGGGCTATTTTAACAAGATTTGTCATGTCTCATATGCACAATTTATTTTTCGATTCAAGGCAGTTTACATTAGAAACACATGATACAACAAATATATTCTAAGAACTGAAACATTTTCAGTGATTTATTTCATTCTTTTGTTACACTTCTTTCAAAATCGTTTATAAGTTAATTATGTTAATTCATACACACACGAATCATATCCATTTTGGCTTGGTACCTTGTTGCATCCGCCCGTGTGCACAGATATCCGTCCATACCGCCATAACAAGGATAAATCTCAACCTTCTTCAAATTTGGAAGCAGGTTCCACAGAGAGGACTTGTGGAACCGTTTCTCGGAGCACAACACCAATTCGGGGTCAGCCTGTTCTCTTTGTAAAATCATGCTCCACAAAATCCCATAAATTTTAATTGACCTCAGAGTCGGGAACAGTCTAGCGATAAATTGGAGTGGAATGTTGTACCAGGATCCCTCTAGCTCCAGTTCCCTCATATTGGAATGTCGCTCCCCCTGCAGCTCCTGCAACGCGGCAGAGTGATCTTCTACGCCCTCATTGCGACTGACATGCAACCGCATTCTGGAAATGGAAGGGATCTGCTGAAGAACCTGAATGAGCAAGGTTACGGGCGAAAACGGATATGCAAATGGCTGAGGATTTGAAATCGTCAAATAGAGATATCCCAAGTTCTCGGCACGCATTTTGGCCAGAATTGGCTGCCAGCGCCACGTGAAGCCATCCAGTTCCAACGACCTCAGTTCTGGAAAGTGATATTCCTCCCTCCACAAGCGCAGGACGTCCACCTCCGAAATGTTCTCCAGCAACTGGACATCAAGCTCTCTCAAGTGCCCACTGTACCGGCGGACAATCTCCAGAAAGAGTGACCCTGGCAGCGCAAGTCCATCAATACGCAACTTTTCCAGTGGCAAATCCGGAAGTGGGTGACCGTTTACAATGTACTGCTCCAGACTCGGGACTCCGACAAGAACGTTCCTCGAGAGTTCCGGAAAGCCAACACAGTCAAGACGCCTGAGATTTGGCAAAGCTGCAACGCTTTTTCGGATGATATCGTACATTAAAATGGGGTCATCAATAGTGTCGTCGAATTCGTGATGGTCGTCGAAAAGGCTCAGCTGCTCCACTAGATCCCGTAACGCCTTGAATGAGGATACGGCCCTTTCCAGCATGTCCGCTGTAATCATTGCCGGTCGCTGTCCATCTGCCCAGGAAACGGCGAACGACAATTGATTAGTGACCAGTGTGGCGATCCGACGGTGTTCAAAATCCCTCGCCAGTTGTCCAAGCTCTTCAACCGAAGTGATAAGTCCGATGTCGATAAAAGGGACCCGAGAAAGCTGTCTCCACTCGTAGCTCTTGATTCTGGCTGGTGACGACTTCAGCGGGATGAGTCTTGGAAAGAGGTTCCGATTCTCGAAGGAGCTTATCAAGCCATCATTGCAAAGAACCTTGTCCACCGTTTTTCGAACCCCCTTGGAAATCCCGCGGCAGTAGAGAATGGCATCTCTGTCCAGCCATTGCAGCACCAGCGGAATCACTTCCTCCAACCGACGCCCGGGAAGGTCCTCCTCCCTCTGAAGTACGTTACGGAAGTGGGTACAGGTCTCGGAAAGGTTGAGGATATCCCTGGGGTCCTCCTTCAAATACTCGAAGATCTCGCACCACATCTGTTGAAGCAAAACGAGGAACCGAAATGAAATTGTAAAATTAAAAAACTCAAAAGTTAAAAATTATCGATCATCATCATTAAATGATTAGATTGCTGAAGTGGAACTCTCACTTCTTCCGGTAACATCATAGTAGGATCTCCTCCGGGACCTTGATGCGGTTTCACCACAGCCAGATTAATGTTGCCACCGCCGCCAACTGGAGTCATTTTGTTTTGTGTCGTCTTTCTTCCTGGTTGGCTCTGTAAAAAGTAAAAAAAAAATAAATTCAGACAAAGTGGCAAGTGGACAACCGGAATAAGTTACGACGACAAGTAAACAAAATTAATTTGACCACCTGAAAGTACGGATAGCACCAGCAAACCGCCTTACAGTTTAATTGTTGTAAAAATCAAGGACGCACTAGTTAACTAAAGTTACGTATTAAATCACACCGTCAATCACTTTCACGCAACAATAAGCTCAGCTGCGGACTGCTCCAAATCATTAACAAAACTGGAAGTTGCCACGTTTGGCTAATGCACCTTTCAAGGAAATACGCGTACTTCTCGTTAGTAGAGTTGACGTCGAAATAGAACATCCTTGTTTCCTCTTGCTTGTGCTTATTTCTCTACGGCTTTGTCTCACAGTGCCCCAAACAAATTATGTCGACCTGATCTAAATTTTCAGCTTTTTAACTACCGGAAGCATGAAATGCTTAAAAGGTAGTTATAGCGATTGATCTGTTTGTCTGTCTGTCTGTCTGTGTGTCCGTACCCACTCTAACTTCCGTTCACGTTGACCGATTTGGATAAAATTTGGCATACATATACCTTTACCCATAAGGACGTTCCCTATTGATTTTCAGCCGGATACCTCATCATTGACCGGAAGTAGGGGGGTCGAAGGGGGGGGGGTGGTGGGGTTGACCAAGGCGTGAAAATTTTTATTGTATAAATGGATAGAGGTGTTCATGAGGATCATTTTTTGTCAAAGGACCATGGGTCAAATCGGTAAAATGGTGGCTGGGTGGGGGGTCGAAGTAGAGGGGTCACCAGGTGGTAATTTTTTTTTTCCACAAATCGTTTTAGATGTTCAAGTTGAGGTTCACTAACATAGTTTAACGGTCGAATACAAACCTAATATGTGATTTGGCCATGTATCACTCTTACGGTAGTTATATATTAAAGGTTACACCTTACTAGTTATTTATTAATTTTGCTCAGCAACTGGCAACTAGTTAATGCGAATGTTATGCAACGTGGACAATATGCAAAGTAATAAGTTTATAGAAAAGTCTTTGGTTTGCTTACATTCTATTATATTTAGAAAATTATTATGATTATGAATTGCAGCGAAAATGGGCAACTAATTGAAGTAGTCTCAACTTACCCCTAAACAACAAGAAAAAAGATCATTTTCTATCACTTTTTTACAAATACCATGCTACTTGTTTTGCGATGATCAATTGACCGACCAATCATTCACTTCCGTGTTTGTTTGAGCCCTGGGCATGGGGCGGTACATTTGCTGATTGAGTGGGAACCTGATCGCTGAAATGACTGAAAATATTTTTTTGTCATAGTTTGGGGAGCGTTGAGTCTTCGTAACAAATACGCCCATGTTGTAATTCATTCATTCATGTCATTATAAATAAGGAAAATGTTAAACATTATATCATCGGTTCTCTAAATTGCTGAAAATAATTGTTTTCTAAGTCCATCCAATCTCACGCATATACTCTGTTCCCATTAATTTTCCAGATATCTTAGCGGGGCACATATTTTACATGGAATTAAAAGTAGGAAGCCGAACAACGAAAGGATCTACTATAGCTAACCAGGCACATCTCACATCACGTATCGCCGACGATTGAATATCATTACGATTTGAAGTCATTTATGCAACAACTAGTTTCAAATTCGTTATCAGACGGAGTATAATTAGACCTTCGCTAGAATTATTTCGGAGCAGACAGATAAATAGGTATATCAATTGGCGGCAGTACTAAACTTTGGTTAATACTCTTTACACATTTAAAATTAAAGTTGACGCCTGCTAGTTCCTTACGCAATAACGTATAATTACCTAAGACACGGCGACTCAAAACGTTTCGTAATACATTATCAAATATAAGTATACCAAATTATTCTCTCATTATCATTTTGATCACATATTCGTAATACACTATTTTAAATAATGAATAGGTTTCATACTTCGATCTGCTTGTCACAAGCAGTGCTTGTACCAGAAATTGTAAGCAAATTCAAGATTGTTACTGTTTCTCCATTTATGCAAACTAAGCATTTAACTAAACTACTGGAGACACATACATGAGTATACCGCTGAAAAATATATACACCTACTTACTGCGAAAGCAAAGCAGCTTATCATTTGGTAAGATTACCTATTTGGTAACTATTTTCCAACTCAATTGATCACTCCGTGAGGCAAATTGGCAACAATCTAACCAGTCTGACAATCCGGCGAAGATAGCAATTATTTCGCTACCAAACGCTTACCACATTTGTTTAATCGATTGGAAAGTTACAAGCTAGAAGCTACTATATTCAATGAGTAACTGTTCAAAAGTGAAATGTTGCCTGGGCATTGTCCAATTACGCATTTCAAATAACACCGTGTCCGCTGCAATTTTGCTAGAAATATCTACAGTAAAAACCAAAGTGGTAATCTGTTTCCGATTGTATACATATTTCGAAACCCTATTCGGATCTGCATATTACATTCTATTAAAATACTCGTGTAATAAATATTTCTAAATGAATATTTCGCTGGCACCGTCACCACGAATATAAATAATACGAACGGTTACTTAACAAACTTGCATGTTGCAAAAGCTGTTAGAGTACTCAGTCATCTAGCAAACACGACAGGTCGTCGGCAATTTATAATACCTAAAATAAATAGCATACATTTCTTATAAGTCGAAACATGTCTCGAAAGCTTATCCCCACATTAATATTCCTGACATTTATCACCCTACCCTGGCCAAAAACTCTGCACTCAAATTCTGTCAAAAACGAATATCTACATACTGCAGTCGACATAAACGCGCTGCTAGCTTGCCATGGTCTGCAATCCTGTATCTTCATCGTAGAAAATTTTCAAAGGCTCAACATGAAACGAATGCACTATCCCATAGTAATTTTGGCACCACTTGAACCTCTAGTTCCCGGCCGCAATATATACGACCCAAACGCAGCCGAATGTAAAGGACCGTTTTACTGGCTCGTACACAGAGGTTCTTCCATGTGGTGCTTACCATTGGACACTACAGTGTATTCAAGCGCTACCAAGCCATGGAACCAAGTCATCCAAGTGCTTCTGATGCCAAATTTGAAGACGCAGAGACTCCCGCTTGCGTCTCCACTTGCATTACACGGGGAATGGGCGCCAGAATTTCGATTGTCATTAGCGCCTTCTAATTCGCCACTTCATTTGATGGTAACATTGGAAGACGCCAGTGCGCGGGATTTTGCCGAAATAAATGTTTGGTCAAAGGGAGTGATATGGTCATATTCTGCAAAGAGGGTCTCCTACGACACATTTGTAATTGTCAAAATTTCTCCGTCTGGGAAAATGCGGTACTGCAAGCTACGTATACAGTGCTTTACATGTGGAGACAAAGAACTGACATCGATGGCAATCCCGTTACCATCGAAAATGCGAAATCCGATATCTATGCTTTATCTGATTTCATCCTGGATGCAAGACCTGAACGAATACACAGCTTGGTATGTAAAGTATCCAGTAATTAATCCAGTACGCGATCAGGTATTGGCCAGCCTTTTAGAATGTACAAACGAATTTTCTCATCACAATGGGTTCTCATGGAATAGAGTACAAACTCGTGATAACGTTAACTTCCTTGCTTATGCACACGCTCATTTATGGCTTACGATAATGCGTAATTATTCCTAATTATTATTCCTAATTATTCCTCATTATGTCCCGCCTAATTCTATGTGTCTAAATGGGAAGTTCATCTCTACACCTTATGGCCGGCGTAGCGGGGAATATACCATAGCACTTGATACACATTTGCATATGGAAGAATCGCCTCTAAGTCATCTCCCTTTGGTGATTCCAAACGCAAACTATAACCTTCGGTTCGTCAGTTGCTCCCCGCAGAGGTATTCCGGGACCCGGTTTTACGAAATGTTTCGAATATTTGAGTTACCTGTATGGATTCTGATATTGATTTCTGCAATGGTGCTGACGATAGTTTTCAAACAGTTCCCACAATTCAAGCATAAATCCGTTCAATTCTGTTTGCTGTCGATATATAAAGTGTTTAATGAGCAAGGGGGCCCGTTTCCAGTAGCCGAAAACGGAGGTCTCCGTATTTTAATGATTACAGTATTGTTAGTCGAAATCGTTCTTAGCAACGCCTACAAAAACACAAACGTTTACAACATGATTGCCCTTCGATCGCTGATGCCTTATGAATCATTTAATGATCTGCTCACTGATAATTTTACGACGTATTCAGTAACAGCTGCACTAAAATTCGAAATCAAATCCAGCATTTCTTTCCTAGCCATTCAACCAGCCTTTTCCCAATTTGATTCTCATACTCTGCAACATCATGGTTTATACCGCGACGTAGACGCACACGCGCTTTCTGAGCCTTCTGAGTTATACATAGAGGATCAAGGACTGAAATTGGCCAGGAATACAAGTGCTGCAAGATATTTGAAATTGATGCGTAACCATACAGCTTTGCATCCAGCAATGAAGAATATATTTTTCGGAATTGTGGATGTAATTAAAATGCTCGCAAGCGCAGAGCTATTGCCGTGGGACATGCTCAATGTTCATGTGGCGAAGGACATTTACAGGGAAAGGGAAACGCGATTGCTGTACAACCATCTCAAAAAATGCTCTTATACTGCCCTGATTGCTGCCGAGTATAGGTGTAATCATTTTACAAGAAAGTTGAGACAATCCGGGGATGCATATGGAAGGCAGGTTAATGTTGGAAAGGAAGTCAATGTAAGCTATTTTGTGGGATATTCCGTCACTGGATGGGTATCTGTTAGTCTAACAAAAAGATTGAAAGCGGTGGAGGTGGCAGGCCTGTGGAACTGGTGGAGCCAGTTATCCAACGAACGGCAAAAGTTTGCTAACAGGATGAAGGACGTAACAGAAGTCAAGCGACCAAATATGAGTGGAAATATTATGGTTATCTTCAGCATATTGTTTTGCGGTTTTGTACTTTCAAGCACAGCAATGGCCGTTGAGTGTCGTAAATTCGTAATCGGATTTTTTAGAATATGCTATAAGGAAACAATGCGTGCAATTAGATTGTGTTTGGTAGCATTTAGCTCAAAGATTCTATATTATTTCACCGTTTTAAACCAAGTTATATTTTCAGGAAAGGTGCTCGGAAAAAGTACATTAACTGAAATAGTTCGTAATGCCATTCAGGGCGAACGTCATTTGGTAGAAATACGTATCGTTGTTTTTGTTCCGGAATAGGATACATCAAAAGTATACTTAGCCAATAACCTTTTGGGTATCTCCATTCTAGGCTGTCAATGGTATTGTATCTTTTGTGTCGGAAATTAGAAAGCTTGTCCTCCCAACATTTCCGTCGGGAACATTGAATATGTTCGTAAGTCTTTGGGAAAAGGCAAACTCAAAACTGAACATGTTTCTTCTCTTTCTATAAAATCTCGGCAAATCAAGGAATAACTTATTTATTACAGTCAAAAGTATCCTAGTAATCTGACATTAACAAATTCAAATTATACAGTGGTATCTAATATTTTAATATAAAACACTTGTACTACGTCAAAATAATACATTGTGAGCTACGATATGTAGCAGTTGTTTATATGTACACATAGTTTACCTGCTTAATGAACTTGATGGGATGAAATATCTTGATAAGGAACGGCCAATTACGTAATGCGACATGAGAATCCAAAGAGTAGTAGAGTGGAGTAGATTAACTCCAACACCTACCTCTGATAGTAACATTTGAACTCTGTTGATTCATTATTCTTTTGAAAATGCTTGTTTCTGAACAGTTTAATATAAATTTCGCACGTCGCCCCATCGTCTTGCCAAAGTGCTCACCTTGCAGCGCATCATCATTATGCAACATTTGCCAATTTGATTGAACGCTAATGCTAGTAAATAGTACCGCTGGCTGTGTTTGTTTAGTACGGCGAGTACGAACTATTCTTCTTAATTGCGTAATCAATTGCAAATATAAGTATAGACGATATTTGATGATTCGGGTACGGTAGCATTGCATTAATTAGTTGTTCATTTTGTAAATCCAATAAAATCTAAAAAATGTCAGATTTTATAAAAATGTCGGAATAAAGTAGGATTTTATTACTTTGCATTTTTTTCAACTGGCATATCATTAATATTAACTGTTTGCTAAGCACAATTTGTCGATGATTTTATGTATTAAATAGCCGAAACTTTTAATGACAAATCGAGATAATTTGTTTGGGGGCACCGTGAGACCAGCGGTATACGCAGAGGCTACGAGGTTCTATTTCGACGTCAACTCTCAAGAGAAGGAAGGGAAATTTGGCGCATTTCATAATCTCAGAAAAACGCGATACCGGAGAATATAAGCAAATTGGCTTTTTTTGTTTTGGAGCAGTCAGCAGCTCAGTTTATTGTTGCGTGAGTGGCAGTGGCATTTGATAGGTACACATTAACGTTAATTTACCACCGCGTCTTTTCGTTTTTTACAACAATTAAACTGTAAAGCAATTTACTGCTGCTTCCTGTTCTTGCTAGGTGGTCATATAATTTTTGTTTATCTTATCGTCCTAACTTATTCTTGCAACAACAATCTTGTTGTCCACTTGCTGGTTTGTAGTTGGTCTTAATTAATCATTTTATGATTTACTGCTTGTACAGAACCAATCAAGAAGGTAGGCGACACAAAATGGCTCCAGCTGGCGGCGGTGCCAAGGATAATCTTGCGGTTGCAATGGAACGCCCTCGAGGAGACTCTGCTCTGATGTTACCCGAAGAAGTGAGAGTTCCACTTGATCAATCTAATCATTTACATGCTGATGGTCGATATTTTTTTACTTTTGAGTTTTTTAATTTTACAATTTCGGTTCCTCGTTTTGTTTCACCAGATGTGGTGCGAGATTTTCGAGTATTTGAAGGAGGACCCCAGGGATATCCTCAACCTTTCCGAGACCTGTACACACTTTCGTTCCCTTCTGCAGAGGGACGAGGATCTTCCTGGTCGTCGGTTGGAGGAAGGGATTCCGCTGTTGCTCCAATGGCTGGATAGAGATTCCCTTCTCAACTGCCGTGGGATCTCCAGGCAAGTTCGAAAAGCGGTGGACAAGCTTCTTTGCAATGATGGCTTGATAAGCTGTTATGAGAATCGGAATCTCTTTCCAAGACTTATTCCGCTGAAGTCGTCACCCGCTAGAATCAACAGCTATGAGTGGAGACGGTTTTCTCTGGTCCCGTTTATCGACGTCGGACGTATTGATACAATTGACATTCTGGGAAAACTGGCCAAGGATTTTGAACAGCGTCGGATCACCACCCTGGTCACGAATGCATTATCGTTCGTTGTTTCCTGGATAGATGAAGATCGGCTGGCAATGATTTCACCGGACATGCTGGACAGGGCCGTATCCTCACTCAACTCGCTTCGGGATGTAGTGGAGCAGTTGACCCTCTTGGACGACCATCAGGACCTTGACGACACCATTGATGACCCCATAATAATCTACGACATCATCCGAAGGTGCGTGTCAGCTTTGCCAAAACTTAGGCGTCTTGACTGCGTTGGTTTTCCGAACCTCTTGAATAATCTTCAAGTTGGAGCCCCAGCCCTGGAGCGGTACATTGTCAATCACCCACTTCCGGCTGTTCCACTGGAGAAGCTCCGAATTGATGCACTTGCGTTGCCAGGACCGCTATTTCGTGAAATTGTACGACGGTTCAGTGGAAATCTTAAGGAGCTGGATGTCTGGCTGCTGGAGGAAATTTCAGAGTTGGATATCCTGCGCCTGTGGACGGAGGAATATCACTTTCCAGCACTCCTATCTTTGGAGCTGAATGACTTCACTTGGCGCTGGCAGCCAATTCTTACCAAACTGCGTGCGGAAAATTTGAAATTCCTCTATTTGGCCATCTCGAGTCCTGAGACACTTGCATATCCGTTTTCGCCCATAACCTTGCTCATTCAGGTGCTTGAGCAGATCCCCTCCATATGCAGGATGCGGTTGCAGGTAAAACTGAATGGCAATGAGCGTGTCATAAACGATTACTCTGCCGGTTTGGAGGAGCTACAAGGGGAGCGGCTTTCCAATCTGAGGAAGCTTGAGTTGCAGGGACACTGGTACAACATCCCTCTCCAATTCTTTGCCGGACTGTTCCCAAATCTGGAGTCTGTAAGGATTTATGGGCGCTCGTGGGACAGGATTTTCCGAAATAGGCAGGCCGATCCAGAGTTGAATTTGTGCTTTCATAGACGATTCCAGGAATCCACTCTATGGAACCTGCTTCCAAAGCTGGAAAGGTTTGAGATTTATATTTATGGTGGAATGAACAGATATCTGTGCACACGGGCGGATGCAACCAGGTTCCAAAATGGACAGGATTAGAGGTGTAAAAGAGATACCAATTTGTGTGTAGGTAGAAAATTAATATATAGACGATTGTGAAAGAAATGTAACAAAAAATGAAATAAATTTATAGTTGGAAATGTCTCGGTGTGCTTAAAATATATTTGTTTTCCTGTGCTTCATAATTACTGCTTGAATCGAAAAATAAATTAGTGTGCAAATGACACACGACAAATCAATCTTTTCAATATCCCAATTTTGGTTTCATGAGTCTAATTACACAAGCGAATTTGTCCATGTTTTCATTGCAACGCATCGATCGTAAATCAAGAGCCAATGATTATCATCATTAAGGCATCATTCGTATTTGCATTTATCATTAATTTTCAATTAAATCCACTGCCCACAGGGTTAAAAATACATACAACATATTTTTGCATCTTATTCTGGAAAAGATTATGTACATAGAACTTTCTTTACCTTGTCAATTTTTGAAAATCTGACCTGTAAAATCGATCATGTCAAAGTGCCCCGTCTATGATGATCTTTTTAATGTTTTATGTTTAACGATCGTAATACAGAATGAATTAGTTCACGAAAAAATCGTAATACATAATAAATAAATGTAGTATGTAAATGTGAGTATTATTGCTTGTTATCAACTTTTAATGATAGTTTCAGGTATTTTTGGGGGAATGGGAGACAAAGCAATATGAGTACAGTACATTACTAGGCTAGTAATCCAAAAGTCGATTTGCTGTCAAGTGCACTCACATAAGCACCCTATTGAATGGATCATCCATATGAATATTTACTATAACGCAACGTTTTGATGAGGAATCATTCTATCTTTTACCTGTCATATTTCAACGGCAACGTAGTGAAGTATCTGGAATTTTCTCGTAATCTTACAATAGACAATAGACGGGATCAAGGTGTTTTTTTGTGAATGAATGGTTTAGTCAGCTGGCCAGTTTCATGTTCAGTGAAAGGGAGCGGTATGTAATTGGTAACTAGTCCCCTTTTCGTTTTTACAATAATTACTACAGCGTAGGTTGAATTGCAACTGTACGACTTGACTGTGCTGCCTATTAAGTTGAGAAGTAACAAAAATATCTCCAATCTGTTATTACTTGTGACTTGCCAGTAATTGTCACTTGCTAGTTTTTCCGAATTTAAATGTAAGTTAAATTAAATACCCGTAATTGTTTGTTACAGGTCAAGATAAGCAAATGGAATCGGGACACAAAATGGCTCCAACTGAGCGGGGAGGTGAGAACGCTATCGTGGCGGAACCTGGTCAAGGTCCTCGAGGAGATCCCACTTTGTTGCTGCCGGAGGAAGTGCCCTACAATATAATCAATAATAATGTAAAGCGTTCAATCATCTTTAATGCTGGTACTATTTCGATTTCTCCTTTTCATTGTGCAGATGTGGTCTAGGATCTTTGAGTATTTGAAGCAGGACCCCCGGGATGTACTGAATCTTTCCGAGACTTGCACTTACTTCCACGCTCTCCTTCTAAGGGAGGAGGACCTTGCCGGCCGTCGCTTGGAGGAAGTAACCCCGCTGGTTCTCCAATGGCTGGACACAGACGACATTCTTAACTGCCGTGGGATATCCAAGCGAGTCCGAAAAGCGGTGGACAAGGTGATTTCCAATGTTGGCTTCATAAGCTCCTTTGAGAATGGGAACCTCTTTCCAAGACTAATTCCACAACACACCTCACCAGCCAGAATCAAGAGTTTTGAATGGCGACAGTTTTTTCAGATCGATGATATCCAAACAAGGCTTATCAGATCCGTGCAAACGATTGAGGAACTGGCCCGTGACTTTGAGCAGGGACGGATCACCACATTGGTCGGGAATTCATTGTCGTTTCTCGTGTATCACACAGATGGTGAGCGTAGGTTAATGATTCCAGCGGACATTCTGGATAGAATCGTAAACTCACTCAAGTCGTTCCGAGATCTAGTGGACCGACTATTTCTTTTCGAGGACGATTATGACAGCACAATTGATGACCCCATAGTTATCTACGACATCATGCGAAAGTTTCTCACAGCACTACCGAAACTCCGGCGTCTTGACTGCTCGTTCCCTAGCCTGACCGAGAACTTAGAAGTTGGAGTCCCGAGTCTGGAGCGCTACATTGCCAACGGCCATCCACTTCCGGATCTTCCTCTGGAAGAGCTCCGTATTTATGGACTTGCGTTGGCAGGGCCACTCTTTTGCGAAATTGTGCGAAGGTATAGCCGCCATCTGAGGGATCTGGATGTCCAGCTGCTGGAGAACATGTCGGAGGGAGATGTCCTACGGTTGTGGAGGGAAGAATATCACTTTCCAGAGTTGCGATCTTTGGAGCTGGATGACTTCACGTGGCGATGGCAACCAATTCTTGCCAAAATGCGTGCCGACAAGTTGGAGTTTCTCCATCTGACTATTTTGGTGCCTTGGAAACCTCAATCACCGGTTTCATCGGTAACCCTGCTTATTCAAATTCTTCAACAGATCCCCTCCATTACCAGGATGCGTTTAAATGGGAAGCCGGGTCGTTATGGACATGCCATAGAAGATCACTCTGCCGCTTTGGAGGAGCTTCAAGGGGAGCGAGTTTCCAATCTGAGGGAGCTGGAGCTGGAGGGCAACTGGAACCACATTCCTCTCCAATTCTTCGCCGGATTGTTCCCGAATCTGGAATCTGTTAGAATTTATGGGGCTTCATGCAGAGGAGTTCCAAAATCAGAATGATTAGATGTTGTGTGCACCAATTTTCAATTTAATTTGAAGTTACTCTGAATTTCTTAATTTTTAGTAAATACATATTTAGGGCCGTTTGTGAAGTTAATGGGCGTCAAGAAACTAAATAAAATTTCCGGAAATTACTCTTCTTAAAAAACTATGTTTATTTCAAAGTATGGTACATCTAGATGATCATGAAGGCATACTCCCAATCCTCGTGCTTGCACTTTGCATTAATTTTAAGTTAAAGCCAATATTTCATTTTGGCCGTACTACGATGCAATTAAATGTTCATGTGTGATGAGAAAGAAACACAAACGCGACTAGATTTTGTTGTTTTCAAACAAATTAACTACTTATTGCATTCAAAAGTGGGCATTTAGATGAGTAGGTGGGGCGCGTTGAGAAATCTACGTGAAACCTCTGCAAATTAAATCACCTTCAACAGTCCATTAACGATTAAAGATTACGCCAAAACTACACAAGGCTGGGAGAGAAACGTTGGGAAGACAAGCTTGCTCATTTCGTACAGAAAGGATACAAATCCAATCGATTGTCATATAGACTTGTAAGTTACAAATTAGAAAATATAGAAACTACATGAAAAGTTAAAGCACAATTTCAATTTCATAACCGTCTAGTCATTTTATCTATCCGGAGGTCAGTTATATTCGAATCACGACCATTAAATAATTAAATGTTCTGCGCGGCGAGAATCTGGACAAGGTATTCGTTGAGGCTGCTAGAGCTGCCATGTCAAAACCAAAGGAAATGAGGAATGGTGACAATTTTTGCAATACTGTTGAGCAGTGTCGTAAATATCGTCATGAAAAATATGTCAAAATTAATTATTGTGTGATTGGGAAGCATTTTGGCACTTTCGGAAAATAAAATACGAAGTCAGTAATGACGCTACCGAGGAAATACGTTTGCTTTCACATTTAGCATGTAACTGTAACCGCAAAAGGAAATGAAATATTATGAAATGCAAGCTAGCAAGTTAGGCAACCACAAACTATCCAAACGTACACGGAACTCCTTCATTTTCTTCGTAGCCATGAATGTTTTTTGTATTACTACTATTTGTTTTTTATTTTTTTGTTAATTGTTTTACGTCCATTGAGTAAGACGAAATGGCATACTGCTTGACCTCCGTATCACTGAAATCAAAAGTGAGTATTTTTGACTCGTAGAGTTACGAGAGCAATTAAAGTATTTCGTGTGAGAAGACAAGAATGTCGGGCACACTCAAAAGGGGACAGGGCCCTGTCAAGCTGAAGAAGATCCAACCCTTAAAGATAACCGTTGTTGGTGAGCCAGCCGTGGGGAAAACGAGTCTAATTTATTCTTTTAAAGAGCATGAGTTCATTGCGGACAATCCATCTAGACATTCGTCAGTCAAATCATCATAACAATTAAAATACATATGCCATTAAAGTCATATACGTAGGCTTTTCGTAAAGTCGTGCATCAATTTTATTTAGCTCCCATACCGCAACGGCTTGACATATTGAATCCATTTTTGGTGTGTATTTGCCCTGGATTCTCACCAGCTGTTTCCACTTACTCTTTGGCCGCTAGCACACTCTATAGAGGAACGCCCGGCATTGACGTCAAAGCCTTAAAATTGGTCATTTCTCACTTTTTTCAACATTACGTTTGAAAAATGGCTGTAAACTGACTGGGTCCAAATGCAGCGATGGTTTCATTATCTATTCCTCGTAACGATGAATCAGTCTTTAATATCCAGTCACAATTTTTTACCTATTCTAGCTCACATTCCATTGGGCGAAGCGCGATATTTTACTAGTATGTTTGCACAAAAAAATTTCTTCCCCGACTGCGATCACCTCCGTAAAACGCCTACTGTGACCAAACAATAGCTTCAAATTGAGTTCCATATTTCTCCTGGCTGCCATGACACTTTTATCGAACAAGTGTAATGTTGTGCGCATCAAGAATCGGATGCTTGTATCCACAACAGTCTATACTTTAGCTACATCTACTTTGTAAGTTGCATATTAAGGTTATCTGGAGGGCGGCTTGCTTCCAGTGACTTGTCGGCACGTCTGAGGCCCTGACTCCACAGACTATTTCTTGATCGATTTTACAATGGATCCGCACCGGATTTGGATAGCGGGATTTAAATTAAACTGGCAGAAACACCCTTCCAAGCAGATGTGGCTAGAACCGCGGTTTTAAAGTAAAAAAACCACGAAAACGGTCAATAAAGGTTTTTAACGGTTTTTAAAGGTTAAAATGGTTAAAAATGGATTTTAAAAGTAAATCATGCTATAAGCTGGTTACCATTGAAATCCCTACTGCCTGAAATTCTGGAGCAAAAAATTAAAGCTTTCACATGAGAAAATTTATGCATCTCATCGTGACTACACTTTACCAAGCATATTATGCTTTCTGAATATTGAACAGAAAGCAAGTTCATTATAAGATCATTATTAATTCATTAACTTTTTGATTGTGCTTGATAAAGGAATTCAAATAATTTTGCGTGAAGGTTTACGAGAGAATCGTTCCTCAGGATGGTTAAGCTTATCTGGGATGTACTGTTCTTTGAAAATTTTCATAGTATATATTGCATCAGTCTCCGGATCATGAATACCGTTTTTTGAATGTCAATGTCATAGAAATGATAATAATAATGTCCATGCATGATGCAGGTCAAATACTTCAAATTTTCATTTAGACATGTCAAGTACGTGCGTGTCAAGTGCCACATTCTTAGACAATCATGAGCAGGTGAAGTTACAAATTCAGCTTGTTAACTACCGAAAGCGTGTATACGCTTATGAGAGGTAGTTAATGAGATTGCCTTTCAGTCCGTCTGTCTGTCTGTCTGTCTGTCGGTCTGTAAACACATCTCCTCCGAAACGGCTTGACCGATTGACACCAAATTTGGTATACAGGTAACATCGGCCAAAGGGACGACACCGCCCAACTTTCAGCTCAAACGGCTAACGGCAACCGTTAAAAACCGTTACGATTTCAAAAAAATTAAATGGCAGCATATGTCATGTGACACCTCATTCGACTCGTCTATGAACATAACACATAGATCTGAAGTCATTTGAGGTCAAAGGTCACCGTTTAACGGTAAAAAAAGCAAAAAGAAAAAAAAATTGCCACTGCCGGGATTCGAACACGAACCCTTGTGTTAGCTGAGCCAACCGCACACCACTGGGCTACATGTGCGTATTACGTGTGTCGGGTGAGAATTCTTTGCCTTGGTCTTCTGCTTGAGTCAAAAGCTTCTATCTTGGCACACAGGGGGTTTCGATGGTAGAGAATTCGATGAGCACGGTCGCGTGACCCCTTGACATTGTTTGACCAGTGTCAAAGGTCAAATTTAAACAGAGTGAGCTAGCGAGGTGAAACTTGGTACACAGGGGGTTTCGATGATGGGGAATTCGAAGAGCACGGTCGCGTGACCCCTTGACATTGTTTGACCCGTGTCAAAGGTCAAGTTTGTACAGAGTGCGCTAGCGAGCTGAAACTTGGCACGCATGGAGTTTCGATGATGGGGAATTCGATGAGCATGGTCGCATGACCCATTGACATTGTTTGACCCGTGTCAAAGATCAAGTTTATATAGAGTGAGCTAGCGAGCTAAAAAATTACGTAATTTAAAGCAAAAAATTACGTAATTTAAATAACAAATTACGTAATTTAAATTTAAAAAATTACGTAATTAAAATTACAAAATTACGTAATTTAAAAAAAACAGCTTTCGGTAGTTGCTTATTAGGGTTTACACCCACCTCGTTTTGTTGTAGTTTTGACAAGTAAACAAAAAGTGTACAACGAAAGAGCATGATTGATTGTCGCGCGGATTTATGTTTCTATGACACATAACAGTGTAATGTTATTTTATTATTGACCATTTTAACCGTTAAAAACCACAAAATGGGGGTTTGAATTTGACCATTAAAGACCGGTCAAAAATATTTTTGACCGTCCGCTATTTTAACCGCAAGCCATGCCTGCTTCCAAGATTACAAGTTAGTCAGCGCACGAATACCATGGATGCAGAAAATTCTGATGGACGACACTTGCAACATTAACTCCGGATAGAAATCGCGTACAACCGCGAGTAACATATCGTTCGAAAGCCCATCGTTTTAGCTATGAACGCATATGTTGATCTCTTAAATAGGATACGTCGTTTTCCGATAATGTCTTATAAAAGTTGATGCATTACTTTACGAAACCCCTTCGTAATTATTTCATTACACACAGATTTGATACACTCGACACAAAAATTATTGTTGACGGGACGTGTCATTCCGTAGACATTTGGGACGCTGTGGACGGGTTAGAAGATAGTATTAGCCCATCTCCCAAAATACGTTACATGTATCCGAAAGTAGGGAAAAATTATTTACATGTCTATCATTGCAATATTGCTAATTTTATATGAAATATGTATGCCATGTTTTCATTCAACAGACTGACTGCTTCATAGTTTGCTACTCCGTTGTAGATCGCTCGTCCTTTGAAAACTTGCATGAGAAATGGATTCCAGAATTACGTCGCTACTGTCCACGCGCCGCGTTGATTCTTGTCGGTATTAAACATTTTCAGTTAATTCCTGGAACACTTTAATAAAACATTTCCAAACTACGAGATTATCAATCACTCCATGTACGATGACAGGTACAAAATCAGACTTGAAGGAAGGCAGCCCAACGGAAATAGTTTCCACGGAGGATGCTGAGGAGTTAATGACGGAAGTCGCGGCCAGTACATTCCTGGAATGCTCATCAAAGACTAGAGACAATCTGGAGGTTGTCTTTGTTGAGGCGGTTCGAGGAGCGCTGAATCGCAAACCGGAAGCCCTTAAAAATGAACGCGCTTGTGCAATACTATAAATTCCCGCTATGCCCCATTAAAAATAATTGCATAGAATTCATTTCATTTAGAGTTTTTGTCCATGTCTGTAGGCTTCCTAATTAAAGAAATAAGAATCAACATTTCGAGAAAATAATGGATAACTTGACGAGTTTATATAATGTTTTATTTTATCAAAGCTCTTTATTTAAAAAACGTAGTTCCATTATCACCAGCAAACAAGTTAATGATTGTCTCAAAGTGCCCCTAACAAACCGAAACGATTAAAAGTTTTTCGCTCTCGTCCTGAAGCCGTTTTTTTGGTGACGACCGGTGCGGTGACTTTGGCTCATGGGGAAGTGGCTTAACTGCTGATTGAGAAAGCATTTGATTAGCTGATTGTTAATAATAATCATAAAAATGATGACTACTTTCACAATGAGCACAATTAAACTAAAATGCAATACATTTAATGAAAATGTGAACTCTCTCGCTTGAGATTGCCATGCATGTGCATTGAACGCGAGCTCACAGCTGACGGAGTGCCTGTTTGTTTTGTCAACATTGCGTGCACTCTATAAGCACCCATCTGACAGCTGATGCTCTCCTTCCACCAAAATAATTAATATATTTTTAATCAAATGTGAGCATAATTAATTTTAAAGTTTTGGAAGTGTTCATTAATACAGTTTATTGGAGGGAAACATGGAGGGGGAGGATGAGCCACAGGTTTCCTCCTGCTTCATTTGCGGCCAAGTGATTATCGAAAAGCGGGGTCCTGGGAAAAGGAGAACATTTGCGGGTTTAAGTGATCTGCTAACTAGATTGTGTGGGCTGTTATCTTTGAAGGAGATTGGGGAGAAGGACTGGGAGTTCCTGGCCCCCTTGGGACGACATCAGTTAATTTGCTGTGGGGAGTGCTACGACATTCTCAAGAATGTGGAGAAGATTCACGATGTCATTTTGAAGACTCAAGTGAGCAGAAATAAAATGTGTGCAATTTAATAGTATGTATCGATTAAATTAATTATAGTTGAGCAAGTGATTTAATTTATTAACCTGTTCTCGTTAATTTGCAGAAACAATTGAAGGTTGAATTGGACCAGGTTCAAGCGCTGATTGTCAAGTCGGAGGAGGAGTCGCAGTGTCTCCAGAGCTCACTCTGGAATCTCACCTGCTTCGACTTTCGAACGAGTGTGTTAAATAGTAAGTGCTCGGAAAGCATAGGCTTATCCATTTAACAAAGCTTTGCTTGCCCATGAATTAACATTATCTCATATTTAATTACTGAATTTAATCCCCAAATATTTATTACAGAAGTGACTGGGTCTTATTTTGACGATGACGACGAGGATAACTTGACTAGAGTTATCTTTCAAGTTAAGCAGGAGGAACAGGGTGACGACCCTCGCCTGGAGAGAGGAAGAGACAAAGCGGAACCTGATAATTATCTTGATGATAACATAACCCCAGATAATCATGATGACAACCACGACTGGGATCCTCCGTTGGAGCAAGAGAAGCTCTTAATCGCTCCGCGGAGGAGGGCGAGGGGACCACTTTCAAAAAGAAAAACAGCGTTAGTTGGAGGTACTGCCGTGGCTCATGATGACAACGATGCTACTGCTATCAAAACTGAATTTAAATACTCGCTTCCGGCCTGCTCCGTTAAAATCACTCGGCTCTCCCCAAAAGACTCCCAGTGTTCACCACCGAAAAGAAAACGAAAGGAGGATCCCCCTGATAAGCAGCCGATTTTTGAGGGACCGCCTGCGCCTTCAAAAGTAGGAAGCTCGAGACTGGCAAAGCGGAGGGCGGAGCAAGCGCTCAAAGCAAATCTGTTGGAGGATGACGAAGGGGACGGCGGAGGTGACAGCAGGGACAGTAATTTGGACGACGACAGCAATGACCAGGATTATCAACAAAATAATGACGACGATGATGATAACGAAGGGGAGAAAAGAAAAGACGAAGATGAGGAGGAAGAGGACGATCCCCCGCCAGTTGCGGTCCCATTGTGTGGAGGATACCTCCCAAAAGTGGAGTACGTGTCACTCATAAGTTAAAACTAAATATTTAAATGCGGTTAAAATGCAATGATTTTAATTGTGTCCAATTATTGTTGCAGACGGAAGAAGCCGCCGTTCTTCCCGCTGGTGGTGGGCAAGGAGGACCTCTACCTGTACCGCTGGGGCACGTGGGTTCGAAAAACGTACACTCATCTCGAGTGCCTCGCCCACCGCTGCACCTTCCGAACCAAATTCGATTTCTACAACTCCTTCCAGCGAATCAAGAACCACATTGAGGGAAATCACCGCACCCGCAAACATCTCCGAAGTACTTTTAAGATAACTTTTAAAAAACAAAATATAATAAATTTTATGTATTTCTCTTTAATTGCTAACTTAATAATCATATTTTTGCAGAGATACCTCACCCGTGCCAGCTGTGCAGCGCCACCTTCCCCAGATGGAAGCCGTTCATGGCCCACATCCGGGCCGCCCACGACGACGTATTCAAGAACGAGGTGGCACAAGACGTATGCGAAGGCTGCCTCCTGTTCACGCCCCACAAGCGGGGCCGCTACCACTTTTTCAGCCACAAAAACGCTGAGGAGCGTGCCCTTGCTGTGGCCCTCGGCGACGGCCTCAAGCGCTGCCTTAAGCCGAAAGAGAGCGAAATCTCGGAGAGGGACTTCAAGTGCCTCCACCCCGACTGCGGGATGGCGTTCAAGAGCATCGGGAACCTGAAGCGGCACGAGCAACTCCACCTGCCCTTCGAGCTGCGTACCAACCGCGTCCTCTGTCCCGAGTGCGGCAAGGAGGTTCTCAAGGAGTCCATCAAGGCCCACATGCAGCGCGTCCATCTTTCCCCCGAGGCCGTCGACAAGGTGCTCATCTGCCAGTTTTGTGACAAGCGCTATCTTCCCAGGGATAACGCGAAATACGAGGTCCATCTGAGGAGGCACACCGGAGACAAGCCGTTTCTGTGTCCAGAGTGTGGCGTCGCGTTTGTGAGCATCACGGCGGTTAACTCGCACATTAAAACGGTGCACGAGGTGAAGGAGATCAAGTGCGAGTGGTGCGACAAGATGTTCACGAAGGAGCGCAGTTGGCGGAGTCACGTGCAGCGGAGGCATCCGGAAAAGTACGTGAAGCAGCCGTACAAAAAGAAAATGTCCAAGTTTTACTATAACGAGAAGGACGAGATTCGGGGGGAGAGGTTCGGGCCGGTGCAAATGTTTCCGTGTGAGTTGTGTGGGACGCTGTGCAAGTATCGGTGCACCTTGAAAAGGCACATGAGCGACGTGCACGGGATTGGACACAGTCCCAGGAAGAAGCCGGAGCCCAAGGGCAAGAGAAAGATGGCTAATTACCTTCATGAACTTGATCGGCGGTCAATGGATGATCAGAACTCGTCATCATCAACGTCACTAGCGCCACCTCCCCTTCCGTCTTCATCTAATTTTGCAACCGGCGGTTTAGGAGGACTAGGATCCACCTCTAGTTTTCAGTTGGGTTTACAAGGTGGCATTTTTCAGGGTGGCGGCTCGTTTCTCTGAGTCACGATGTAGTATTTTAAAGTGTGCAAGTTAATATTGTTGTGATACTGTTAGGGTATTTGTAACTCAATTTTTATACTCCTTTATTTTAATTAAATGACTATGATAAGAGCATTCCAGTGAATGATTATCAGCGATTGTGTCTCTTCTTTCCTCCCATTGTTTTCATTAATCCCATCTCATTCCGCCGCGCCGAGTCCTCAGCAACGCGAAATTAGTTAACGTTCGTTGTGGGCGCTATGGAAAATAAGCGTTTTTTTAAATCTAATGTTTTTTGTTAACGTATTGTCCAAGTGATTATTCAAATCACCAACGCTGTGGAGATGTTCCCCACTTTTTTAGATGGGACTTTCCACGGTTTCCATGAAAAATTTACAAAATGGGCGTTCGCCCGAGGGTAGCATTACATTTGCCCCTAATCTGTAAACAATAATATTTCGGAATTCAGAACTGATGGGCAAAATAATGTCATCGTTGGGGTGAACGCCTAGGGAAAAAAGTGAGGAACATCTCCACAGCGCTGGTGATTTGAATAATCACTTGGACATTATATTTATTTAATTAATTTTCCAATTATCTTTGATTATCTGAGCTGCAGTCCAAGGTCGTTTTTTGAACATTGGTAACTGCTTCACTGCATAGAGGGGAATAAAGCCCCAAAAAAAGTGTTGATGATGATGATGAATCGCGTCAGTTGTCGTGGTGAGGGAAAAGGCAAAATTCCGATACATAAATGTCTCGACAATTTAAATATCCCCAATGGAGGGAAAATTTCGAAATATTGGAATTGAGAGCTGAAACTTGGTATACAGGTACTAGTAGACTCATGGAGTGTACATTAACTTTAATTATGTTAATTACCCCACACCTCCCCTCCGTATGGCGGGAAATTTAAAAAAAATGGAATTGAGGGCTGATACTTGGTATACTGGTACTAGTAGACTCAATGAGTATTAATTAACTTAAATTTTGTTAATTACCCTACACCTCTCCTCCCCATGGCGGGAAATTTAAAAAAAATGGAATTGAGGGCTGAAACTTGGTATACTGGTACTAGTAGACTCAATGAGTATTAATTAACTTAAATTTTGTTAATTACCCTACACCTCTCCTCCCCATGGCGGGAAATTTAAAAAAATGGAATTGAGGGCTGATACTTGGTATACAGGTACTAGTAGACTCAATGAGTATTAATTAACTTAAATTTTGTTAATTACCCCACACCTCCCCTCCCCATGGCGGGAAGTTTCAAAACTTAACTGAATGGATTGAAACTCAATACATGTACAATAGTTACCCTATGCTGATCCTATGGCGTGCGCTGTGGTTTTGATCATATTGCCGGGGCTCCATTGACGAAATATAAATGACAACGCACCGTACGTTACAAACTTGGTTCAGCCAAGTCTTCCTCCTTACTGTGAGTGGTCCATACTCTTGAAATGTTAACCAATAAGCACAGGCTAGAAGAAAGAATAGCTCCACCCAACACGTTGATTCAAAAGAAAAATGCGGGAGACTAGTGCAGCTGCTGTGGTTGGGAGCTCACAACTTTGGAATGAGGACTGGCCGATATCATCTGTATATTGAACTCAATCCTTTTAATAAAGGAACGATAACAACAAAAATTAAAGATTTCGGAGTTATTCTTTAGATTAAAATTTACTGATTAATCGGCGATAAAATGAAGTATCATTGCATAGTTTGTGTTCACGACAAAGAAAATATAGATCCCAAAGCAAATCTTTCATATTTTAAGTTTCCAAAATGTGAAATCAGGAGAAAGTTATGGATGGATTCTTTACGCTTTAGTGGCGTTATTAAGACAACCAGTCGCGTTTGTGAAAAGCACTTCAATCCTCAGCAAATGAATCCACAGAGGAACTATCTAAAACCCGATGCAATTCCCGTTTTGGATGTTTTTTTGGCTAATTCTACGAGAAGCCTACTACAAAATTCTACATGCCATTTAAATTGTCAGCCGCAGTCGACCGAGAAACGTGATGCAGATTTTGAGATTAACTACTTGCAGATGCAGTCAAGTTTACAGACATCAGAGACCAACAAAAGACCGGAAGCGGAGTCGCCTAGCCTTGCGTAATGAATTAAGCATTTTATTACCATTTTATGATGATAAAGGCGTCCTTTATTCAGTTATAATTGAATTTCCAAATCGAATTAGATAATTGTAACAGTTATTAAATATTTAACATTGACAGGTGCTCTTATGCCAAACTGAAAAAGTTGCTTAACAAAAACCAGGGGAAAATTCGAAAGTTGAAGGAGCAGGTCAAGTCCCTCCGACATGATAACAGAAATTCAGTGTCCGTAGCAGATATTTTCCCTGGGAATTTACCAATGCAACAGCTAATTAGTTCACAAATACATCGTTTCAAAAATAGGAGCAAACCATACAGTAATGATGAGAAAATAACGGCATTGTCACTGTACTATTCTTGCGGTTCGAATGGATACAAGTAAGCAAAAGGCCAGTACTATTTAAATTAATGCTTTTGTACAACTGACGACTGACTGATGTTTGCTTTATTGTGTAGGACTTTGTTGAAAATTGGGTTTCGTCTGCCATCTCGCTCATCATTAGAAAGATGGACTCGAGAATTCAAATTATCAACGGGAATAAACCAGCGCCTACTCAAAATCATCGCGAATCTGACATCTAAGCTTGATGATCACGAAAGAAACTGCATTATTCTTTGGGACGAAATGTCATTGAAGGAGCTTGCAGAATATAGTAAACATTACGATGCTTTTGAAGGGATTGTGGACTTTGGAACTCATGGAAGAAAATTGGAGTTGGCAAACGAAGTGCTTGTATTTATGGTGCAGGGTATAAGTAGTAATTGGAGGTTTCCTGTTTCCTATTATTTCTCTCGTCATGCCACTACATCTGATATGTTGGGAAAGCTACTAGAGGAAAACATTTTGGCGTTATCTGAGATTGGTTTGAACATTCGCATGGGCATTTGTGATATGAGTTTTACTAATCAGGCTTTGTATAAAAATTTAAAAGTTACACCGGAAATGCCTTTTGCATATATAGAAACTACGAAACCCCCAAGAGAATCCTTGAAGACAAAAATTTATTTTGTTCACGATAGCCCCCATTTATTAAAGCTTATCAGGAATAACTTAATGAAACACAATTTTTCCATCGTTAGACCATTTGGAAAGGTAGTGAAAGCTAAATGGTCTCATATAGTAAGTTTCTATAGGAAAGACAAAATGCTAACCTCTAGAATGGCTCCGAAACTTACCGACAGTCATATTTTTCTAAAAGACTATTCTAAAATGCGGGTCAAATTAGCAGCACAGGTTTTAAGCAATTCCGTTTATGCCGGTATCACGGCTATGACAAATGTTAAGCGTTTAAGTGTAAATTTTAAAGATACGGCTGGTTTTGTTAGGAAGGTAGATGAGATTTTCGATATTTTAAATATTTCGTCATATTCTGATGATAAACCAAACAGAAACGCAAAAGATCTTTTAGAAAACCTGCACCGATTTGACAACTATCTTGAATATATCTCATCGATTAATTTAGGCTTGAATAGAAGAGAGCCGGAATTTTTATACGGCCTAAAAATTACTTTATCAGGAGTTAAAAATTTATGCATAGACCTAAAAAACGAGGAGTATAAGTTTGTACTAACACGGCGTTTACAGCAGGATTGCTTGGAACATTTTTTTTCTGCCATAAGAGCACGGGGTGGGTTTTGTAGGAACCCTACCGCACGCCAATTCAGACTAAATTTTCGATACTTGTTTTTTGCAACACTCATCCACGTGCCCAAAACGGGCAACGCTGAAAATAACTATAATATGGAAGGATTTAATAAATATTTTCGGAACTTTTCAATTGCCCTTCCTATTTTGGAGAGCAGTAGTGCTAGTGCATATAATCAAGTAAGCAATATCGTTGAAGCACCTGCAAATAAGCTTACCGAACAAACTAGTCAGCCACATTTAGACTTCTACTGTAGCCATTTGTTTAGTAAACCATTTAAATTTGCTAAAGAACAAGAACAAACTGTTGCTGCTTATATTGGCGCAGCTTCAATATACAATTATATAAAACACAAGAAATGCAATGTATGTATGTCTCTTTTAAAAACATATGATGAGGAAGGTAGTAAAAAGGAGAGTATTTTGATTAAATTTAAAGAATTTGATCCATTAAATCCTAAGCTCGGTTATTTAGACAATGAAACATTGTCAGTGTTTCTACATGTAAGTACATTTTTTATACAATATGCCACACAGTCTTTACAAGATGACGGAAAAAATATTTTGACTGGAATTTTCAATCAATTTAAATGCGATGACATCATTTCAAACTGGCTAAAATTGGATACGTGTGCTGACCATAGGAGTGTAATAATTAAATATTTTCTTCGTGCTAAGATATTTCGTTTAATTAAAGATACAAATGACAATGTGAAACAGATAAAATCATGGTCACAAACGCGTAGGGATCTACGTAATCAATAATTTCTAATATTAATTGTTTAAATTAGAATAATATTAATATTAAATTATATGTTGATGTAAAAGTATCGATGATGTATATAAAATAAAAACAGATGATCAGCGGAAGTAGTTCATTTGTTATTGTTTTTATTTGGTATGTATTACCGCGCTTTGCTGGAGCTCCACCTACTTTGTCATGTGCTCGCAGATAGGAGGTGGCTAAATGCACTCATAATCCCAACGTACCGTGCGTTGTCATTTATATATATTTCGTCAATGCCGGGGCTCCACCGTTGGCTCTATGGTCGGCGCTCCAGCGTTATTTTTATTTTTGAGAACATCCCTACGGACCGACAGACAAGCTGGGATGGACCGACAGACAAGCTGGGATGGACCGACAGACAAGCTGGGATGGACCGACAGACAAGCTGGGATGGACCGACAGACAAGCTGGGATGGACCGACAGACAAGCTGGGATGGACCGACAGACAAGCTGGGATGGACCGACAGACAAGCTGGGATGGACCGACAGACAAGCTGGGATGGACCGACAGACAAGCTGGGATGGACCGACAGACAAGCTGGGATGGACCGACAGACAAGCTGGGATGGACCGACAGACAAGCTGGGATGGACCGACAGACAAGCTGGGATGGACCGACAGACAAGCTGGGATGGACCGACAGACAAGCTGGGATGGACCGACAGACAAGCTGGGATGGACCGACAGACAAGCTGGGATGGACCGACAGACAAGCTGGGATGGACCGACAGACAAGCTGGGATGGACCGACAGACAAGCGCCAACAACAACAAGGATCAGCACTGGAGCGCCCGCCATAGGATCAGCACTGGAGCGCCCGCCATAGGATCAGCACTGGAGCGCCCGCCATAGGATCAGCACTGGAGCGCCCGCCATAGGATCAGCACTGGAGCGCCCGCCATAGGATCAGCACTGGAGCGCCCGCCATAGGATCAGCACTGGAGCGCCCGCCATAGGATCAGCACTGGAGCGCCCGCCATAGGATCAGCACTGGAGCGCCCGCCATAGGATCAGCACTGGAGCGCCCGCCATAGGATCAGCACTGGAGCGCCCGCCATAGGATCAGCATAGGGTAACTATTGTGCATGTATTGAGTTTCAATCCATTCAGTTAAGTTTTGAAACTTCCCGCCATGGGGAGGGGAGGTGTGGGGTAATTAACATAATTAAAGTTAATTAACACTCATTGAGTCTATTAGTACATGTATACCAAGTATCAGCCCTCAATTCCATTTTTTTAATTTCCCGCCATGGGGAGGAGAGGTGTAGGGTAATTAACAAAATTTAAGTTAATTAATACTCATTGAGTCTACTAGTACCAGTATACCAAGTTTCAGCCCTCAATTCCATTTTTTTTAAATTTCCCGCCATGGGGAGGAGAGGTGTAGGGTAATTAACAAAATTTAAGTTAATTAATACTCATTGAGTCTACTAGTACCTGTATACCAAGTATCAGCCCTCAATTCCATTTTTTTAAATTTCCCGCCATGGGGAGGAGAGGTGTAGGGTAATTAACAAAATTTAAGTTAATTAATACTCATTGAGTCTACTAGTACCAGTATACCAAGTTTCAGCCCTCAATTCCATTTTTTTAAATTTCCCGCCATGGGGAGGAGAGGTGTAGGGTAATTAACAAAATTTAAGTTAATTAATACTCATTGAGTCTACTAGTACCAGTATACCAAGTTTCAGCACTCAATTCCATTTTTTTAAATTTTCCCGCCATACGGAGGGGAGGTGTGGGGTAATTAACATAATTAAAGTTAATTAACACTCCATGAGTCTACTAGTACCTGTATACCAAGTTTCAGCTCTCAATTCCAATATTTCGAAATTTTCCCTCCATTGCGGATATTTAAATTGTCGAGACATTTATGTATCGGAATTTTGCCTTTTCCCTAACCACGACAACTGACGCGATTCATCATCATCATCAACACTTTTTTTGAGGCTTTATTCCCCTCTATAAGACAAAACCAGCCTGCTCATACATATATCATCGCTGTGTAGTAATGTCAAAAGTAAGTGAAATGAATCCTGGAGGAGGCGAGGGAGGAGATGACCCTCGAGCTATTCTATCGAGATGTGGTTTCCAGTCCTTGAAAAGTTGGTGCACCACCCAGATCCTAGGGACCTCATTGACGCCGCCGAGTCCTGCACCCTCTTCGCCGACATTCTCTGCGACCACGTCAACTCACACAGACTCGCGGAAGTGACGCCACTGCTACTCCAATGGCTTGGTCACCGGGATCGCCTCAACTGTCGTTGCGTTTCAAAACGAGTGTCAAGGTCCGTGGACACCATCACGGATCACATGTTCCGCATCGCCCCAAATCAAAATCTGGGCATTTTCCAAAGCCGTTTCATGCCTCCCGTAACTTTGAAAACAGTCATTTCGGCCCCAGACGCATTGGATCCACAGGGGCCAACTGGGGATTTCGGATGCAGGTGGAGCGCTTCGATTCCATGTTAGAGGCATTTTCGGCAAACGGGAGCAGACGCACTCATCCAATAGTCGGGAGAAGCTTGTGTCTGATGCCATTGCTCGAAATGTATTCGGATGGAAGGGGTCGGTTGGAGACGGGACAGAATTTTTTGGACGAGTGCATTCAGCGGCTTCCGGATTACCGAGACGCACTTGGTCACGTGGCCTTGGTGGGTTGTACTATCACTGGAAATATGGTCGAGTCCTACGACTTTCACAGGAGAATCCTGACTGCCCTCCCGAATCTCTACTTCTTTCGGAATATTGAAGGTTGGGGTTATCCACGTCAACTTTCCAGAGTGGCTGAAAATGTGACCAATCTTGGGCGTCACATCGCAGCGAATCCAATGCAAGCCATGAGCCTTTTGGAGGAAATAGGAAATCTCGTTGATAGCATCAAACAATCCAGTTCCGACGCCACTTGTTAGGATTGTTAGGCGTCCAAAAATCTATATTTTACCAATTTACACTTTATTAAAATTCTAAAGTGTTTTCCCGCTATTTCGAAATTTCGAAAATAATCATCACTTTTTCAAGGGCGATTTTCTCGAGATTTTGGGGGTAGTCGGGGTGTTTTTAAAGTTGGAATAGGTGCGCAAAGGATGGACAATTATGGTAGTTTTTAAATTTTTGAAATCGGTGGAGGGGAACATTACGAAATGTGCAGTTTTTTCAAACGCTTGTATTGATGACGTCATGACGGAGCAGGGTTGCGTAATTGACCTCAAATATTAATTTAAAAATAAAAATTGATGTAAATACGCACGATTTAATCACTTAAAATTAACAGACAGTTATTTAATGACATGGGGCATACGTTAAAACTACTAATCAAGTGTTAATTTCACATTTAAATTAACATTCATGGTCAATTACGCAACCCTGCTCCGTCATGACGTCATCAATACAAGCGTTTGAAAAAACTGCACATTTCGTAATGTTCCCCTCCACCGATTTCAAAAATTTAAAAACTACCATAATTGTCCATCCTTTGCGCACCTATGCCAACTTTAAAAACACCCCGACTACCCCCAAAATCTCGAGAAAATCGCCCTTGAAAAAGTGATGATTATTTTCGAAATAGCGGGAAAACACTTTAGAATTTTAATACAGTGTAAATTGGTAAAATATAGCTTTTTGGACGCCTAACAATCCTGCAGTACAACAAGGGCTCTAAACGTTACCATTTACGAATGGGGATCAATTTTAAAAATTTCGGGGGCCAAACTTTGAGGGGGTGTGGACCCCTTGTGGGAGGGAGTCGGGGGGATATGAGCATATCGTTCGAATCCTCTCTTCAAGCTCTACAACATACTAAAATATAAAAGTTGATAGAAGTTTGGCCCTCCAATTGGTCATTGTGCGAGGGTTCGAGTGCGGCGTCTGGTGAAAGAATCAGAGTTTGAGAAGGTTCCGGTTTCGCAGTGACTACGAACTCTACTCGGTTTATTGCAGGGACGCTTGCCAGAAGAATACGAGTTAGTCACGACGCCAACATCATTTGCGAAAGTAGCCAAGGGTCTAGGAGAAAGAAGTGAAGGAGCTGAACAAGATGAGGAGAAACAAAATGGAAATAAATTACTACTTCTGCAATTGGAATTTGTGTACAAAAATCAGCAAGAATGTCTATGTAAAATCTATTAATTAAACATATTATGAGTATTGTTTGGAATGAAAAATAAAAAGCTTACTTTTATTATGGCAGTGGTAATTAGATACAATGGCATAAGCCGGTGGCATTTTAATTAATTATTTATAATTACAGCCCTTGCTAAATGCATTTTCAATTGGTTTGTAGACGAAACATTTATTTTCAAACAAATACTTAGCGCGTAAACTAGTGCGACAACAAAGTTAGCTCTTAAATTAATTAACTAACTAGTCAATTAACATAAATAATTAATTGTAATAAAACGAAGTAGTCCTCCCCCGCTCATTGGAGTTCATTACTGTTCGAGGACCGCTTGTAAACAAACGAACGACCTTGCTCGCTCATCCATTCGTCAGTCATTTCCTCAGACACCTGGCATAGTTATTCAAACCAATTAGCTTAAATTCCAATACAATATATCATAAATTTAACTACAAAGGCGGCAAGGCATTTAATTAGTTTACCTGAAATGGTCCTTCAAAGTGGAGGTGGGTCAGCTTGGGCATCTTGAGGAACACGAGATCAAAGACGAAGTCGGAAATCAGGAGCCTATGGCCTTGACCGAAATTAGACGCATCGACGTTCAAGAAAGCGTCATTTTCCAAAGATAAGCTCTTCAGCTCTAAAAAATGATGGATGATTCCTTGATTAATTTTTTAGCCAATTAAATGAAGACATAATTAATACGTATAGTACATTCTCTGCATACCTTGCAAGTTAGTGATTGAGACAAGACCTTCCCCATTTTCCAGTGAACCTGGACCATTTCGTTCGAATGACGCCATCATTTCCCTGGGAACGCCAGTGAGAATGGAGTCCCAGACATACAACGTCGTCTCAAAGAACTCGCCAAAAACCTTTAGCTTCAGCTCCACCAGCTGCCTCATTTCCTGGAACAAGTACCTCAGTCCACTAGGGTCACTGATGCAAATTGCAATTCCCAACTTGCGTAAATTGGGAAATGCAAGATTGACCAGCTGCAGTGCTTCCGTGTTGACACTCACGAGAAAACCATCAGGCTCGTCTTCCGAGTTATAATTTATGTCAACCAAAATCAGTTCTAGACTGGTCACTTTAGAAAATCTTGAAGACTCTGTCCATTGTCGAAACATCTCGGCAGTTTGGGGGTGGAAACGTAAAGTGCGCAACTTTGGAAAGTACCTCTCCAACGAAGACAGTCCAGATTCCAACTGGCCGGTCACCGAAGAGATGGAAAGCTCCTCCAACTGCTCCATAACAGGAAAGCGGATAGTGCTAACGTCACGAGGTAGTCCGTCGTATTCCTTCCCGTCGATCACCAAATTCTTCAAGCCAGTTTTCCACTTGTTCATAATCCCCAAGAGCCCGTTCGAAAATAAATCCGTCGAGGATGTAAAGGATAACGAGGTCACCTTTGGAAGTGGACTCTTGAGAAGAGCGCTTACAAGGACCTCCGACTGCTGCAAATCCAGTTCGATCTCGAGTTTGATCTTCACCAAGGTCGGCGGAAAGGTGATATACTCAAAAATAGACAAATCTGCAGGATCAACACTTGACGACTTATCAATGCAAAGCCGGAGCTCAGCCAAAGATGTGGCGCCAAGGAATAGGGACTTGATTAGGCATTCCGGGGTCTTCTCTTGACGAAGGGCCACTTGCGCTTCCGGTTGCTCTCCAGTAGCCAACAATTCTCGACGACGAAGAATAAGGACAATATCCAGTTCGTGGAGGCGTGGTAACGACCAGGAGGGAAGCTTAACTGGAATCGGATTGCCAAAGTCGAAGTAGATCATATGCATTCGGAGGAGTGCCGGACCGCAACTAGTCAGGAAGTTGGAGAAGATCTCAATATCGGAGGAGCGAATTAAGTCAGAATAAATTGCCATATTCATGGGAGGAGGAAGGACGCTGTTGGTGGAGCACACCGCAAATGTTTTGGTGAAGGCACCCAACTTTCCATCCATTCCAAGAAAGACCCAGTAGAGAGGTGCGTGGGCCTTCCAAAGAATGCTGAGAACACTCTCGTTCCAGCTCTTGTCGACACGGCGTAAAGTGCAGGCGCTTCGTTTGTCCAATTTCTTGTCTCCTCCGATGATGACGCGTTTGATTATCTCCTCCCGCAGCTGGAGGAGGGACAGACCGAAATTAAATGTAATTAATTACATAATTTAGAACATGCTCATTATTAATTTAATTAATTAGTACTCGAAAATTATCCTACCGATGGATTGTCGAGCACCTCGAACATGAGCTGCTTCTCCCTCAGTCGTGGCGAGGACCTCGTCCTCTGTCCCCAGGGGGTCACACTTGAAGAGGGCGACGACTGTTCACTGGAGTAGGAATTGGCACTCATTTTGTCGCCTTCGTTGACAAGTCTTGCGTCTTCCTATTATTTCAAAAAGATGTAGCTTGTGACGTCAATTAAAAAATGACGAGTAATTACAGGAATGAGTAATGCTGATCGTTGTAATCAGTAAGTTCAAACGAGTACATAGCTGTCAGTTACAGCATTTTCACCGAATACCCTGACGCTTTTGTTTACTAGTTACCTTCACAAAAAATATAAACGCTGTCTTGTACAGTTTATTGACTTCCGAGTCAACTCCTCCAAAAGTAGTGAAACAGAACACACTATTTAACAGCTAATTATAAAGCTATTAGCTAAGGTAGGTCAAACTGTGAGCGTGAAGTGAATTGTAAAACAACAACTACAGCGAAACAGATGAGAAGAAATCCGACACCTGCTAAAGCGTGAATGAACATTTCCCTCCAACCCATTCACTCTAGGCACGTTTTTTCAGGATGCCGTCCAAAAGCTGCATTGCCTTAAGTTGTTATCCAATGTCGAATGGACTGGATAATTGTTACGGAACGGCAAAATTGGTTCGGAATTATTTAAAATAGAATAAGTCCAGGAAGTCTGATGGCTTTTACTCCTTTGTGATTATTTGGGGCACTACGAGACGTTCGTTATCTTTATCTCATTACAGCAGCTAGCTACTACTGACATAGTACTTACTCTAACGTTTTGACAGTTTCGGTTAATACTCATAAGTATTAGGGGGTGACCTATAGTATTGATTATTCATTCTTTAATCTTAATTTTTAAAAAATACAGTTCCATTATTAATCGCATAGCCCCAAACAATGAGAAACTGGTGTGAACGAGTCAACATTATTGTCAGCTTCCGCTTGCCTTCATCACGGAGCTCTGCCCCAATCTCGAATCATTTCACCTGAATTTCAGGCCCTGAAAGCATATTTCACGAATCATTTTTTTTTTTGCGATTGGGATTTGTGTACAAAAATCAGCAAGAATGTCTATTTAACAAATTATGAATATTATTTGCAATGAAATATAAATAAAAAATTTAATTTTTGTTTTGACAATGAAAATTGGCCGCCGCTTCCGCCATATTATTTGCCTCGACAATTTTTTAAAATTAAATTCGTGCTTTATTAACTGGTATAGATAACCTTTATTTTCCAACAAATACAAAACACACGTAAACTATTGTGAGAAGTACAAAGTTGATTCTTTAATTAACCACGACCTAATTGGCAATGACTAAAGTAATCGGCCTCCACAACTCAATCGCTGTCCGATAATTGGTAGTACACAAGAGAGCGGCCCTCTTCGCTGTTGATCCACTTGTCACCCATTTCCTCCGACACCTGGCAAAGTAATTCAAACTAATTAGTTTAAAAAATCCAATAGAATCTCTCACTAAAAATTAACTATAGCGGCATAAGGTTTGAATACTAATTAAATAAATTACCTCAAATGGGCCTTCAAAGTGGAGGTGGCGCAACTGGGGCATCGTGAGAAATGCGTGTTCAAAGACGAAGTCAGAAATTATGGAATTCTGACTCCCATCCTCTTCAAAGGAGACGGAGACGTCATCACATTTCACGGAAAAGCTCTTGAGCTCTGAAAAAAATCATTAATGAATATTTAATTAACTAGGTATCAAATGAGATGCGCAACAGAATTTATCAATAATGAATATTTACTTGCCTTTCAAGTTGGTAATTGAGACAAGACGTTTCCCATCTTTCGGTGAACCTGGACTGCTCGCACGGATTGAGGCCATCATTTCCGGAGGCACACCGGTGAGTATGGAATCCCAGAGTTGCGTCGTCTCCAATGAAAAGCTGCCAAAAACGTGTAGCTTCAGCTCCACCAGCTCCTTCATTTCTTGGAACAAGTAGTTCAGTCCACTAGGGTCACTGATGCAAATTCCGATTCCCAACTTGCGTAAATTGGGAAATGCAAGATTGACCAACTGCAGTGCTTCCGTGTTCACATTCACGAGAAAACCATCCTGCTCGGCGTCTGGGTTAAAATTTTCGTCAGCTAGAATGACTTTCAGACTGGTCACTTTAGAAAATCTTGAAGACTCTGTCCATTGTCGAAGCATCATGGCCGTTTGAGGACGGAGACGTAAACGGCGCAACTTTGGAAAGTACCTCTCCAACGAACGCAGTCCAGACTCCAACTCGACGGTCCACGTAGAGATGGAAAGTTCCTCCAATTCCTCCATCACTGGAAAACGAATTGTATTGAAGTTTAGCGGAGAATCTTCCCATTCCTTCTTCACAATGACCAACTTCTTTAAGCCAGTTTTCCACTTGTCCATCATCCAATAGAGCCCGTCCGCAAAGAAATTTGTCCAGGAAGTAAAGGATAATGAGGTCACCTTTGGAAGTGGACTCTTGAGAAGAGCGCTCACAAAGTCCTTGGTCACCTGCAAATCCAGTTGAATCTCAAGTTTGATCTTGATCAACGTGGGAGGAAAAGTGATAGACTCAAAAAAAGACACGTCAGCAGGATCACCACTTGACGTCTGATTAACGGATAGATTGAGTTCAGCCAAAGCTGTGGCGCCAAGGAAAATGCAGTTGATCAGGGATACCGCAATGTTCTCTTCAATTGTAACTTCCGGTTGCTCGCCAGCAGCCAAAAATTCCCGACGACGGAGTACAGCAAAAATTTCCAATTCGTGGAGACGTGGGAGCGACCACGCGGGATGGTTATCTGGCAGCTGGACGCCAAAGTCATACATTATGAGTCCCAGTTGGAGGAGTGCAGAGCCACAACTAGTCAAGACGTTCGAGAAGCTTTCGAGATCGGACTCTTGAATTAAACGAGAAAAACGTTCAAGTTTCAAGGGAGGAGGAGGATTGCTGATGGCGAATGATGCCCCAAAACGTTTTGTGAAGGCACCCAAGCTCCCTTCATTTCCTGGAACGATTTTGAACAGCGGTTCGTGGACCTTCCAAAGGATCCTGAGAACGCTCTCGTTCCAGGTTTTGTCGACACGGCGTAAAGTGCAGGCGGTCCGTCGGTCCACTTTCTTGTCTCCTCCGATGATGGCGCGTTTGATTATCTCCTCCCGCAGCTGGAAGGAGGCGCAGAGCCAAAAAAAATAGTTAAATCATAACTGAACATCATGCAATCTAGACAATTCAATGAATAAATAATAATAGTTACAGAAAAATGGCATAATTAAGTAATTATCCATACCGATGGATTGTCGAGCACCTCGAACATGAGCTGCTGCTCCCTTCGTCGCGCGGTTGACCTCGTCCTTTGCCCCCAGGGGATCACACTTGAGGACGACGACGGTTCACTGGAGTAGGCACTCATTCTGTCACCTTCGTTGTCACCTTTATATTTATAAAAGAAGGTTGTTGTTCGATCATTTTAAAAAAGGGGTGACTAATTGAACTAAGCAGTATCAAATTAATTGTGCAAATTTGAAGCAGTCCAGTGTAATCTATTTCCAAACCTGTAGCTGTGTAAACTCACCTGGAAAATTAAATTGGAGCGGCAGTTAGTAGTTGGGTTAGTGGTTTCTACACTCCACACAGTAGACTTTTAAAATTTTCGAGTAATTATTATTATCAGTCAACTCTTCCAAAATTGTGAAACTACTTTTTAACAGTTAACTAAAATGAAGCTAAAGTTTGCTCATTCCGTGAACGTCAAATAATTTGAAAAGAAACAACAACTAATGAGCTCGAAGGAGCATGTATTTCTCTGAACGGCATTCAAAAGCTATCGCATGGCCACAGCAGCAGTATGACATTAATTGTCATGGAATGGTGACTGACTGGGAATCCCAGTCTGGGATAAACAATTTGCAAATTGCAAGGTTCCAGGCAACGACAGTGAATGAGCGAAAACATTGGCATTGGCGCGGGATTACTTAAATTAGAGGAAATGCATTAACACGCCTAGACAAAACGGTCGCTAGTCTTTAATTGTGTGTGATGGCCTGGGGCACTTTGAGACAATCTTTTGCGTATTATTACTGTGGAAGCATTATGAATGTGCTGTTATTTTAGAAATTGTTAAAATCGTTGAGGTAAGCAAGCAGAGAGTTCCAGGAGCGTTTGACGCAGTGCATAAGGCCACATTAAGCTGGGGGACCGAAGACTTCTCAGTCCAAAGTCCCGGTCCCGGTCCTTTGCTATGAAAAAATTGACCGCGGTCCTCGGTCCACGGTCCTACACTTTATTTACTACGGTCCCGGTCCACTGTCCCGGTACTTTGTGGGTCCTCAAACTTTAGGACTTTACTTGTAGTAATTGTATTTGGCCATACACTATACTCTAAGACAATATAAAACTGAAATATTGCTTGCTTATTTTAGTTTTTTTTGTAATTTTTGCTGATAAACGCAACGTTTTGCGCCCGATTTACCCACAAATATGGTCAAAAATCTTACAACCAGGATATTTTAAAAGGACCGAAAAGTGGACCGAGGACCCGTGAAAAATCATGCGGTCTAAAAGTACCGGTCCCGGTCCTTTGGTAATATTTTTGCGGTCTTGGTCCCGGTCCACGGTCCATGCTTACTGTTTCTCCGGTCCATGGTCCCGGTACCGGTCCTGGACCAGGACCGCGGTACAAAATGGACCGCGGTCCCCCAGCATTGCACATTTTGCTACGGAAAGCGCTGAAGAGGCTAGTCCTTTTCCTCCGCATTAATCAACAATATGTCGTTGTTTACAGGTCCTCATAAATTATACTCGAACTTCTGCTGAGTTGCACAAGAGCTGATGGACGACCTGGGATTCTCTTGTCGGCTTACATGTTTCAAAAGTAAAAAATCTGAAATTCCAAAAATTGGAGATTTTAGTTACATTTCAATTGTGGAGAAAAATTTCAAGGTGTGTTCATTGTCCATTTAAATAAAAACAATAATACTTGACTTCGTGAACTTTACGAGCGATAATGCCAGGGCTGCGTGTAGAAGATGACACGACATTTGCATCCGGATTTAGTAAGCTGGTCGGTACATCTACAGGAGCGTCGGGAGTGGAGTGCTGCCAAGACTATCACCAAGGTCTTCAGTTAAACCATGAATCATTGACACA
The DNA here is from genome assembly GCA_004115045.4 of Sinella curviseta. Taxonomy (NCBI): domain Eukaryota; kingdom Metazoa; phylum Arthropoda; class Collembola; order Entomobryomorpha; family Entomobryidae; genus Sinella; species Sinella curviseta. The sequence goes on along the minus strand of CM023199.3, from coordinate 29,382,094 downwards.
TCCGGCATATAGCAGTCGTTAAGAGCTGGAACCAATGCGACGTTTACAAATTCTGTGTCGAGAAGCTGACAACCACACCAAAAGTTCCGCTTTATAACTTTCAATTACTTAAAGAAAGTATATATATTTTCGAAATAATTAAATTTAATTATCGATGGTGTCGTAGCCGGTGGTCTTCTGTCTCACCACGACCACAAAAGGTTCAAACAAGCTTCCACTGGAGGACGTGGAGGTGTCCTGTCCCGGTCCGCTGATCACCGGCGGAGTAGGGAATGACATACAATTTAAGCCGAGTCGTCTTCTCCACATTCTTGTTCTTCTGAGACGACTTTGCACGTTCCCTGGAGACTGACGGCACTGCAGCCAACTAGAAGAAAATGCATTTGGAATGGGGAGTATAATCTGCGGAAGCATCATCTCGTCGTGGCGTCATCAACAGCTTCATTGACTTTTTCTTGAGCTTCAGACTTTTCTTTATTAACGCTTAATCTAAAGTGCCCATATGTTGACAACAGAAGCGGCTGTCGCGGTAGCCAAAGCTTTCCACTTATTATTTTTCTCGGCAACGGCGGAAGCGACAGGGGAAACTTGCCCCTCTGACTGGCAACCTTCTGACCTTTCTCCATCTTAACTATTTTTAATTGCATCAGTGACTCTGACGCGGTCGCAACTTTGAACTGATCATCCCGATCCGTTTTGGGACTTTTCCTCAGATAGCGTCCCTGACTTTTCCTCAGGAGATGTAACAATGTAACTGCTAGCCAAGGGATGACCATTGAACGGTAGGTTGGCGTCAACAATGCATCTCGATCTCTACTGGCGCATGGCGTCAGCCGCAACAAAGGCACAGAACATTCACGCACTTTCTGAAGTAATTTGAGCTTATCCATTTTGTCAGCAAAACTGTTGCCATTCTTCGGAATGAGGAGGTTGGTGCAGGTGGAGATGGTGGTGGCGACGGGATCATAAGAAGAACGGGGTGGAGGCGCGTCCGAAGCTCTTGTTCGGAATATTGGTTCCGTCATGCTAAACAGTAAGTAGGTACCGGTGTTCAGGTTATCGTAAAGCTGGGTAAGAGAAGTAAACAGCAAAGTTGGGAGCACGGTTGGGAACATCGGAGGGAATGGCGATGACTATTGTGTGTGGAGTACAGGCATCGTGAACGGGACTGGAGAAGAGCCGACTAATGGAGGCTGGAGTTGAGATGTGGATGGATGGAGTTGAGACGTGGATGGAAGCCCGGATCCAATCGAGAACCCATCGCGACAACGGGAGTGTTGAGTCCACACCCTCTCGTCCTTCGTGTTGCTTACATGTTCAATTTACCATTCTTAACACGGCCGCCGTTACCTTTAACCTTACTTGCTGGGCCTGCCATCTTGCACTTTCTGTTCTCCTTGACCTTGACCCCCGTCAAGCCTCCTCTTCTCGGTGTCAAATCACACGCATTCGACTCCCCCCTGTTAACCTGAACAGTTCCATCTTGCCTTCTTTCGAAAGTTCAGTTTGACGATTTAGCTGTTGTATACATCTCCACCTCCGCAAACCACATCTTTTTCCATATGTACCCCCTTGACATTTTTCTTTGTCATGTTTCGCCACACTCTGTTTGAATTAAAATACATTGCAAATAATTAAACTCCCTTCGGTTCAACCATCCTTAATCATCTCTATCACTTAATTAATATAACCAATTCAAATTACAAAACCATTTTATTTAGCATTTTACGGAAGTAGCCAAGGGTCAAGACAAAGAAGTGAAGGCGCGGCACAATATGAGGAAAACCGAAATGGAAATATAAAGTGCGAATTTGGAATTTGTGTACAAAATTCTGCAAGAATATCAACTTAAAAATTAGTTTAGTAAAAAACTATATATATACCATTAGCAATGGGAATTAAAAACGCGTATTTTTATTAGATTTTAGAGATTTGAGTTAATTATTTAGAATTAGAGCCTTTGATAGATGTGTTTTGAACTTTTTTGTAGAGGAACATTTATTTTCAAACATATACTAAACACGCAAACTATTACAACAGAATTAATTCTTAAATTAATTAATTAACTAATCAATTGGCAAAAAGAGTTAATTGTTGCAAGACAAACACACATCTCAATAGAGTCCACTGTTCAAGAAGGGTGTGTAAACAAGCGAGCGGCCATTCTCGCTCATCCACCTCTCAGTCATTTCCTCCGTCACCTGGCAAATTCATCGAAATTAATTAGCTTATTTATCTTCCAATTAACTAGAACGGCAAAACATTTGGGTACTATATCAAATCAGTTACCTTAAATGGACCTTCAAAGTGGAGGTGGTTCAGCTGCGGAATTTTGAGGAAGGCGTGGTCAAATATAAAGTCAGAAATGAGGGGCCTTCCATCGAGGTCATGTTCGCGGAAGTAAAAGGCAATGTCGTCTTCAACAGATAATATCTTCAGCTCTGTAAAAAGCATGGACGATTGCTTGATTAATTTTTTAACCAATTAGCTGTAGACATAATTAATAGTATACATACCTTGCAAGTTGCTAAATGGGACAATAACTTCTCTATTTTCTAGCGAACCTAGGTCACTTCCACGGATAGAATCCATCATTTCAGTTGACACGCCAGTGAGTATGGAGTCCCAGACATCCGTCGTCCTCGCACTCGGGTCGCCGAGCACCTTAAGGAACAGTGCCTCCAGTTGCCTCATTTCCTGAAACACGTACCTCAGTCCACTTGGGTCGCTCTTGGAAATCCCCAGTCCCAGCTTGCGCAAATTTGGAAACGCTAGGTGGACCAGTTGCATTGCTTCCATACTGACACTTACGAGAAACTCATCCGGGTTGTCGTCAGGATTAAAACTCCCATCGGCCAAAATCAGTTCCACACTGGCCACTCCAGAAAATCTTGATGATTCGGTCCACTTCCGAAGCATCGCTTGACTTTGATATCGAAGACGGAAAGTGTGCAATTTTGGAAAGCACCTCTCCAACGACCTTAGTCCAGACTCCAACTCGACGGTCACCGAAGAGATGGAAAGCTCCTCCAATTGCTCCATCATCGGAAAACGGATAGTACTTATGCTTCGGGGAGGTCCTTCGTACTCCTTCCCAACGATCACTAACTTCTTCAAGCCAGTTTTCCACTTGTCCATAATCCCAAACAAGAGCTCTTCCGCGAAGACATCGTCTCAAAGAATAAAGGTCAATGAGGTCACCTTTGGAAGTGGACTCCTCAAAACTGCGTTGACAAAGTCCTTCGACTGCTGCAAATTCAGAACGATCTCGAGTCTGAGTTTAACCAAAGTGGGAGGGAAATTAATAGACTCAAACATTGCCACATCAGCAGGATCCCCACCAGACCACTCTGAAACGGAAAGACTGAGTTCAGTCAAATCTGTGGCGACATGGAATATGGACTTGACCAGGCACGAAGGGATTTTGTCCTCAACGGCCAATTCTGCTTCCGGTTGCTCTGCAGCAGCCAACAACGCTCGACGACGGAGTGAAACATGTATTTCCAGTTTGTGGAGACGAGAGAGCGACCACGCGGGATGGTTATCTGGCAGCTGGACGCCAAAGTCATAGATTACGAGTCCCAGTTGGAGGAGTGCAGTGCCACAACTGGTCAGAAAGTTCGAGAAGCATTTCAGATCGGTCTCTTGAGTTACACGAGAATATCGGTCCAGTTTCAAGGGAGGAGGAGGATTGTTGATGACGAAGGTTGCCGCAAAATCCTGCGAGAAGATTTCCAAGTGCCCACCTGATCCCGCAACGATTTTGTACAGAGGTTCGTGGACCTTCCAAAGGACCCTGAGAACGCTCTCATTCCAGCTTTTGTCGACACGGCGTAAATTGCAAGCGGTCCGTCGGTCCACTTTCTTGTCTCCTCCGATGATGGCGCGTTTGATTATCTCCTCCCGCAGCTGGAAGGAGGAACAGAGCAAAAATATTGTTAAATGAAATTGAACATTATGCAATCCAGTGAATCGATTAAATCAATAAAAATATTAATATACAATTTATGTCATATATAATTAAATTAAGTAACTATCCATACCGATGGATTGTCGAGCACCTCGAACATGACCTGCTGCTCCCTTCGCCGTACGGATGACCTCGTTCTCAACCCCCAGGGAATCACACTTGATGACAACGACGACGATTCACTGTAATTGGAACTCATTTTGCTACCTTCCTTATCATGTATAAAGTCTTGCCCCTTTCTATTTAAAAAAGGATGTACGTTGTTACGTCAATTAAAGTAAGGATGAAGGAGTAACAAATTAATTACAAAAATAATACAGTTCGGTATACTCTGTTTTCAAACCTGTAGTAATCTCTCCTGCACAATAGCACAATTAAATTGGAGTCGTAGTTAGATTAGTTAGTTATGTGTATTTACACTCAACCAACAACAGAGTAAACTTTTAACACTTTTGAGTCAACTCTTCCAAGTAGTGAAACAGAAGTTCTGTTACACAACACACTTTTTAACATTTAATTATAAAGTTAAGCTTGGTTTAAAACGGTAACGTCAAATGACTTGCAAAACAATAACAAATTGACAAAAAGAGAGAGAGATGCAAGCCAAACTCCTGCGACAGCTTGAACATGTCCCTCAAGCCCATTCACGTTTATTTTCAGGAATGCAGTCCAAAAGCTGCATTGAATTGCCTTGACTTGATGTCGAGCGGACTTTAAGTCCATTTAGGACGTCACGCCCGAGGGGGGAGGCGGGGTCTCAGGAGAGCGTGACATTACATGTTAAAAGGGGTGCCCCGTAAGCGTGACATGGGAGGAGGGGGTCTCAAAAAGTGGGGTTTTTGCGTGACGTCCTAAATGGACGATCCCTTAACAAGCTTTCACAACATGATACTGGATAACTGTGACTGGAAGGTAAAATGGGCGCGGAATTATTTAAAATAGAACAAGCCCAGTATGAGTGCTAGTTTTTAATCCTTTCTGATGGTATGGGGCACTACGAGACGTCCGTTATGTTTTTCTCATTTAAGCGTGCATAGTACGTACTCTAACATTTTAAAACTTTCAGTTAATAATCACAACAGATGAGAGGGTGACTTCTATTTCTGTATTATTACTTGTTTAATCTAATAGTTAAATATACAGTTCCATTATTTTTCGCACATTGCCCCAAGCAATGAGAGACCAGTGTGAAGGGGTTGAAGGTCACGAATCAACATTGTCAGCTTCCGCCATATGATTTGCTTCCGCCCAGAGAGTGATTTAAATTAATAATAATTTACATTTAGATCCTAAGCCAGCTCTATTTTTAACTTTTGTATTTAGACGAACGTTTATTTTCAAACACCAAACACATAAATTATTGTGACAAGAACAAAATTAATTAATTCATTGTTTAACTGATACTGTTTAATTGATATATGTAAATGATGATTTGTTGTAATAAAAAGGTAATGGTCCTTCACCAGTCACAGCAGTTCACTGTCTGAGAAACGCTGGTAAACAATCGAGCGGCCCTCTTCGCTCATCCACTTGTCAGTCATTTCCTCCGACACCTAGCAAAGCAGTTAAAAATAATTACGTTAAACTCCAATACCCCTTACCACCAAGTTAACTATAACGGAAATACAGTTGACTCTATATATATTAAATTAATTACTTTAAATGGGCCCTCAAAGTGGAGGCGGGTCAGATGGGGCATCTGAAGAAAAGCGTGATCAAAAATGAAGTCAGAAATCAAGGACCCTCTATTATAGGCGTCATATTCGCGGTTGCTCATGGAAACATCATCTTCCAAAGATAAGCTCTTGAGTTCTGAAAAATGCAATGATAGTTTGATTAAATAGTTCGCCTATTAATTTGAGACCTAATTAATAAGTAAGGGAAATACTTCACATACGTTGCAAGTTCGTAATTGGGACGAGTCCTTCCACCCTTTGCAGTGAACCTGGGTCACTCCCTCGGACTGAAGCCATCATATCGGGGGGCACGCCAGTGAGTACGGAGTCCCACACATCCGTTCTTGTCTCAGACAGATCGCCTACCACCTTAACCTTCAGCTCCAGCAGTCTCCTCATTTCTTGGAACACGTACCTGAGTCCACTTGGGTCAGCCTTGGAAATGCACAGTCCCAACTTGCTCAAATTGGGAAATGCAAAGTTGACACCCTGCAAAGCTTCCATATTGACACCTACGAAAAATTCTGTGTGATGTCGGTTAAAATTCCGATCAGCCATTATCAGTTTCAGACTGGTCACTCCAGAAAATCTTGAGGATTCCGTCCACTTCCGCAGCATCCCCGGAGTTTGATGACGGAGACATAAACTGCGCAACTTTGGAAAGAACCTCTCCAGACATCGTAATCCAGACTCCAACTCGACGGTCACCGAAGACATGGAGAACTCCTCCAATTCCTGCATCACTGGAAAACGAATTGTACTAACGTTGACCGGGGGTCTTTCCCAATCCTTCTTCACAATCACCAAACTCTTTAATCCAGTTTTCCACTTGTCCATAATCCCAAAGAACTCGTCCGCAACGATATCCGTCCAGGAAATAAGGGATAATGAGGTCACCTTTGGAAGCGGACTCTTCAGAAGAGCGCTCACAAGGACCCTCGACTGCTGCAAATCCAGATCGATCTCAAGTTTGATCTTGACCAAGGTCGGAGGGAAGGTGATGGACTCAAACATGGCAACATTAGCAGGGTCACCTCTTGACAACTCGTCAAGGGAAAGATCGAGTTCGGCCAAAGCAGTGGCGCCAGAGAAGATGGTCTTAATAGGACATTCCGAGATTTTGTCTTGCCCAACAGCCGCATTCGGTTGCTCTCCAGCAGCCAGCCGAACTCCCCGACCGAGTCCCACAATAATTTTCAGTTTGTGGAGGCGTGGGAGTCTCCACGCTGGCAGCGCAATTGGATGTGGGACACCAAAGTCATAGCGAATAAGTCCGAACTGGAGGAGTGAAGGGCCACATCTAGTCAAGAAGTTGGAGAAGATTTCGAGATCTGAATGCTCTAATAAGCGCCAAAACCCGTCCAGTCTCAAAGGAGGAGGAGGACCGCTGATGACTTCGGATGAAATGGCAAATGTTTTGGTAAAGTTGCCGAATTTCCTTCCAGATTCGGGCACAACTTTGTAGAGGGGCTCATGGGCCTTCCAAAGGATCCTGAGGACGCTCTCGTTCCAGCTTTTCTGAACACTGCGTAAAGTGCAGGCAGTTCGATGGTTCACTTTATTGTCGCCTTGCATGATGGCACGTTTGATTATCTCCTCCCGCAGCTGGACGAGGAACAGATCGAAAAATAGTTAAAATCGCATTCAACATTGTCATTGTGCAATTTGGCCAGTTCATTAAATAAATAATTTATTATAAACTAAATTAGTATCCGAAAATTATCTCACCGATGGATTGTCGAGCACCTCGAACATGAGCTGCTGCCTCCGCTGAGCGGCTGACCTCGTCCTCAGCCCCCAGGGGATCACACTTGATGAGGACCGCGACGGTTCACTGGAGTTGGCACTCATTGTGTCACCTTCCTTGTCCAGTCTGGGTTGCGCCTTCCAAATTAAAAAAAGAAGATTCAAGTGGTTACGTCATTTAAAGCGGCGAATAATTATGCTAAACAGTAAACAATTAATTACTCAAATACAACAATCAGTAAAATCTACTGTGAGTAAACCACTAGCTGTAAACTCACCTATGTGACCTGGAAAATTGGAGCAGTAGTCAGGGTCGTAATTTGTACACTCACTCAACAGAGTAACTTTTCAAATTTCCGAGTCAACTCCAACTCCTCCAATTTTTGAAACTGATTTTTTAACATTAAAGTTGAAAGTTTGGCCCTACCGCGAACGTTAAATGACTTGAAAAGCAACAACAACAACAACAACTAATGATCAAGCCGAAGACTGCGAAACATTCAGGATTTCTCTCTAAGCACTTTTATTTCTGAACGGCATTCAAGAGCTATGGAGTAATAATATTGCATCCGTTGCGGCTATTGCAAAGGGAGCATTAATTAAGACAATGTCATAATGACATCACAATTCTTCAGTTTGCAGTTTACCTTGACACCAGGAAATGTGTGTTTTCGAATTGAACAGAAATGCACACCAAATAGATTTCATGCAACAATAAAACTTGAATTTCCATATGCTCCAAAACCAAAAGGAAACGATATGTAATTGAATGATATAGGAATATGAATGCATGCATAATAACTTGAAAAAAAACATACATGGAATAAGATTGACAATGAAACAAAGGAACGATTTTATTGCTTTTTTAAAAATGAATAAAGAATAATGTATAATATTCATTTAAAATACAATTCTGTGAACGATTACTTTGAAAGGGAAAAAGTAACTTTCGGAATATGCATGATGTGCAATCACAAGAAGAATGAGATATTCAGAAAGCTCCAGTAGTCGTATTGAAGAATGACGCCTCAGTAGATGTATCAATATCAGTTTGCCACTTCCAGTGAGCACAGCGATGAATCCTCCAGCCATTGTTGTCACGACGTTGACTGGAAAGACTAAGCGCTCCTTCACAATTTTCCGGACAGTTGACAAATGCCCCCCCCTTGTTGTTCATGTGTGGAACACAGTCATGACGGGAGTCGGCCACCAGCAAATTTCGAGTAAAATGCTATTCCCTGAGGGCGAAGGAGAGTTCCCCGAGGTAGAATTTCAAATGTCCTGATAAGTCGCAAGGAATCTGGATAACGTTGTTACGTAAATGTGGCTCCCTGAAATAAATAAAAAATCATTATAATCAATTATCATGCTACACTTTAAATTATTCACTTTTAAAATTTAAAAAAAAATTCAAACGCTTACTAGTGTTGTCTAAACAAACACCTCTGGGATAGTCTAGTTGAGTTATGTATTCGAAAGGACTCACTTCGAATACGGTACACTTGTACAAGTAGTTTCCAATTGGGTCAAATAGCTGGACCCGCTTGTTCTGGAATCAGTAACAACGATAGTCCCATTTGAGGAGATATCAACAATGTTGATTCAACATCCCACGGATACTCAAAGGCTTCTGAAATAAAAATAAAATAAAAATAATTCCTAGAATAATTCTTAAAATGATTAACTCAGAAATAATAATTAAAATAATTTACAACTGGTAAAATGAATAAATACCATTATATGATGACCACGACCACGATAACCAAAGCTTGAAATAAATTGACCGTCCAAAGTGAAAAAGCAGATGCGATGATTGATCTTATCAGCAACAACAATTCGACTGCGTTTTTCATCAAACGCCACTCCGCACGGACGACAGAGTTGCTGGCTTTGCGGAATCGAACTGTTTCGCCCAAACTTGTAAACAGTGTCTCCTCGCGTGGACACGCAAATGACCAGGTGGGATTCCCGATCCGCGTACAAAAGCTGAAAATATAAATGAAATACAAAAATATACGAAACCACAAAAAAATAAATTAACGAATACGTTAAGAACTTTGCAATACAAGAAAGTTAGCTTTACATTGTTGTTACGCGTATCCCAAGTCAGTCCCCAGGCAGAGCTTAGAACGTGTACGAAAGCTCTGCTGCTGGTCCGTCTCATTTCCATGGCCTTCCGGCCATCCAGCAAGCAGTCCGTTTGACAGTCCATTCCATAATTCTTGCTGACGGTGATGTGGGTGGACCCATGAACAGCCCCGTCAACGAACTCCGGCAAAAACTGATACTTGGTCAACTTATCGAAAGGGATACGCACCGCGCACCGCATAATTTCCGGTCCCCTCAACTGCCCGAAACTTTCCAACGAATGAATTGATAATGTAGGAATCCGAATTTCGGACACGGCATGAAATCTGATTTCCTGTTGGACTGCGCAGCGACGAGTGAAACATGCGCGGGTATCTGGAAGTCCTGCGGAGGATTTAAAACTTGAATGATGAATGGAGCGATCCCTCCTGCAAAGCTCACCTTCCGGTCAGTGTACACATGGATCGGAGTTCGGGGTACACTGGCGACCGGTGGGAACGGAAAGGCACTTTCCGTTTCCTTGGGAAACTCGAAGAATTTCCTGTTTTCGCCCTGCGAGTGGAACATGAAATTCCTCGGAGCTGATTCAGGTGAGGAGTGGCTGATTCCTTTTCCAAACCGTATTTCTCCAGAGACCTTCTGGTGCTCTGGAGCTGGGCTTCTTTCCTCAGATGGCCCGCGGGCAGGCGTTTTCTGCTCAGCAGGTCCTTCGTTATTGCTCCCCAAGTTAGATTCCGTTTTGTGCTGAACAACACTTCGTCCGGGGTAGGTTAGTAGCCCGGATGACACCTTTATATGGTTGTCCACGGGTGCCTCCTTCTGTAATAAAACAATTCATACAGAAAATTATTGTTATGCATAAATAGAATGCGTACTATTACTATTACATGATAATATTTAATTTATAAACTTACATCAGGCATCCTAACCAAGATTCTTCGCAGTAGAAAGGAGGACAATCCACTCGCTGGAATACAATTTCTCTTTCTCGTTGGAAATGGAAAGATTTGCCAGCGTCAACATGTCATCGTCAGGAAAGCCGGATGAGCCTTGCTTCATGCTTACTCCTACCTTCCGAGCTGCTTGATAAAGATGACGACTTTGGAGGCGATGAGTCCTGTAAATAATTAAATGGATTAGTACAATTCCGTACACATCCGGCATATAGCAGAGACAGACACATACACTTCACGGCGAGTCGTCCTCTCCACCTTCTTGTTCATATGAGACGACTCTACACGTTCCCTGGAGGCTGACACCACTGCAGTCAACGATCTAGAAGCAAACACATAGTATTTGGAATGCGAGTGTAATCTGCGGAAGCATCATCTCGTCGTGGCGTCATCAACAGCTTCATTGACTTTTTCTTGAAACTCGGCATTTTTTTCAATTAACGCTTGATGGAAAGCCCCACTGTTGACCAGAGAAGCGGCTGCCGCGGTAGTCAAAGTTTTCCACTTATTATTTTTCTCGACATCGGCGGAAGCGGCAAGGGGAAAAATTGACCTCTTACTGGCAACCTTCTGACCTTTCTCCATCTTAACTAGTTTTAATTGCATCAATGACTCTGACGCGGTCGCAACTTCGCACTGACCATTCCGATCCTTTTTGGGGCGTCCGCGTCCTGACTCTTCCTCAGGAGATGTAACTGCTTGCAGGGGACTACCATTGAACTGAAGGTTGGCGTCGACAATGCTTCTCGATCTCTGCTGGCGTCAGACGCACCAAACGCAGAAAACATTCGCGCACTTTGTGAAGTAATTT